>RXID01014458.1:0-208792 GCA_005019695.1 Trichopus zeylanicus subsp. travancoricus | reverse complement strand
CTACTACTACTACTACTACTACTACTACTATAGCTGCTACTGTGACTGCTACTGCTACTGCTACAACTACAACTATTCTAACTCCTACTCATACTACTGCAACTACTACGACTCCTCCTCCTCCTACTACTATAACTACTATGAGTCGTACTCCAACTCCTTCTACTACTTCAACTCCTACTAGTCCTACTGCCCAACTCCATCTACCACTACTCCTGGTACTACTCCTACTACAACTCATCCTTCAACTACAGCTACTATTACTACTACTACTACTACTAGTACTACTACTGCTACTACTACTACAACAACAACAACTACTCCTACTACTATACCGACAACAACAACAACAACAACTACTACTTCTATAACTACTACGACTTCTACTACTACTACTATGACTTCCACTACTCTTTTTACTACTATTACTACTATTCCTACTACCACTACTTCTTCTACTACTACTACTATGACTTCTACTATTACTATTAGAACTACTACTATTACCACGGCTAGTGCTGCTCCTACAATAGAGACTACTACTACTTCTACTACTACTGCTACTACTACTACTATGACTACTAGTACTACTACTACAACTACTACATCTACTACTAGCACAATTGCTGCTACTCCTACATAGACTATCACTACTACTCCTACTACTTCTACTACCATTACTACAAATACTATTCCTACTACTACTATTACTACTAGTACTGCTATTACTATCGCTGCTGCTACTACTACTACCACCACCACCACTACAACAACAACAACAACTACTACTACTACTACAATAATTATTACTGCTATTGCTGCTATTATTGGTACTACTACAACTGCCACTAATACTCATACTTCTACAGCTACTTCTGTGATTGCTAATAATACTACTATTACTAGTACTACTATTCCTACTACAACTACAACTAAAACTACTATTGCTGCTGCTTGTTTCTTTTGTTATTGTTCTTGTCATAGTTGTGGTAGTGGTAGTAATAGTAGTAGTAGTAGAAGTAGTAGTAGTAGTAGTGGTAGTAGCAGAAGTATTAACCATAGTATTAGTAGAAGTAGTAGTAGGAGTAGAAATAGTAATTTCAATAGTAGTAGTAGTAATAGCAATAGGAGTTATAGTAGTAGTGGCTATAGTAATAGTAGTAGTAGTAGTAGGAGTAGTAGTATTTGCTCTGAGAGGTACAACCCCATCAGGAGCAGCAGTAGCCATAGTTGTAGTAGAAGTAGCATTAGTAATAGTAGTATAAGTAGTAATAGTAGCAGTAGTAGAAGCAAGAGCACTAGTAGTAGTCGTATAAGCAGTAGTAATAGTAGTAGCAGTATAGTAGAAGGAGGAGAATAGTAGTAGAAGCCGCGGCTGTAGTAGTAGTTTTACAAGTAGTAGGGATAGTAGTAGGTGGAGGATTAGTAGCAGAAGCAGTAGTAGGGATAGTAGTAGGAGTAGGAGTTGGAGGAGGAGGAGTAGTAGTCATAGCATAGTAGTTCTAGCAGTTGTAGTAGTAGTATTCATAGTAATAATTTTATTAGTAGTAGTAATAGCTATAGTATTGGTGGTGGTAGTAGTAGTAGTAGCTATAATAGTAGTATTCGTAGTAGTTGTAGAAGTTATAGTAGTAGTAGGAGTAGTTGTAGTTGTAGTATTAGTAGGTGTATTAGTTGTAGCAGTAGGAGTAGTAGTTGTAGCAGTAAGAGTAGTAGTAGTAGTAGAAGAAGTAGAAGTAGTAGTAGTGGTAGATGTAGTAGGAGTAGTAGTGGTAGTTGTAGTAGTTGTAGTAGTAGTGGTAGTAGTAGTAATAGAACTACTAGTAGTAGTTGTAGTAGAAGTAGCAGTAGTATTAGTAGTAGTAGCATTAGTAGTAGCAGGAGTAGTAGTATTAGAAATTGAAGTAGTAGTCATAGTAGTAGTAGTTATAGTAGTAGTAGTTGTTGTAGTAGGAGTAGTAGTAGTATTAGTAGCAGTAGTAGTAGAAGTAGTAGTTGTCGTAGTAGTAGTCGTAGTAGTCATAGTGGTAGTAGTAGTAGTAATAGTAGTAGCTGTAGTAGTAGTAGTGGTAGTAGTAGTAGTAGTATTAATAGTCGTAAGTAGTAGCAGTAGTAGAAGTATTAGTAGTATTAGTAGTAGTTGTTGTTGTTGTAGTAGTAGTAGTAGTAGAATTAGTGGTAGTAATATTAAGAGTACTATTAGAATTAGTAGTAGTAATATTAGTAGTAGTTGTTGTTGTAGTAGTAGTAGTTGTTGTAGTAGTAGTAGCCGTAGTAGTAGTAGTAGTAGTAGTAGTAGTAGTAGTACTAGTAGTAGTAGTTGGAGTAGCAGTAGCAACAACAACAATAGTAGTAGAAGTAGTAGTAGTAGTAGTAGTAGTAGTAGTAGTAGTAGTAGTAGTAGTAGTTGGAGTAGCAGTAGCAACAACAACAATAGTAGTAGAAGAAGTAGTAGTAGTAGTAGTAGTAGTAATAGTATCAACAGTTGTTGTAGTAGTAGTAGAAGTAGTCGTAGGAATAATAGTAGCAAGAGTAATAGTTGTAATAGTTGTAGTAGTAGTAGTAGTATCGGTAGTAGTATTTCCAGTAGTAATAGTGGTAGTTGTTGGAGTAGTAGTAGTCCTAGCGGTAGTCATTGTAGTAGTAGTAGCATTAGCAGTATTAGTAGTAGTAGTTGTAGGAGGAGTAGTAGTAGTGGTGGTGGCAGTAGAAGTAGTAGTAGTAATAGTAGTCGAATAGTAGTAGGACTAGTAGTAGTGTTAGTGTAATAGTAGTAGCAGATGTCGTAGTAGTCTCACTACTACTAGTAGTAGAAGTTGTAGTTGTAGTAGAAATAGTAGCAGCAGCAGTAGTAGTAGTATCAGTATCAATAGTTGTTATTATTGTTATTGTAGTAGAAGTAGTCATTATTATTATTGTTGTAGTAGTTGTTGTTATTGTCATTGTTGCTATAATTGCAGTAGTAGTCATAGTAGTAGTACTAGCATTTGTGGTAGGAGTATTAGACATAGCAGTAGTAGTACCAGTAGTAGTGGTAGTGCTAGTTACAACAGAAGTCACAGTAGCAATAGTAGAAGTAGTATTATTTGGAATAGTAGTTGGAGTAGGAGATGGACTTGGAGTTCTACTAGCTGAAGTAGTAGTAGTACAAGCAATATTTGTCACTTTAGTAGTAGTAGCTATAGTAGTAGTAGTAGTTGTAGTAGTAAAAATAGTAGTAGTAGTAGTTAGTAGCTGTAGTAGTAGTAGTAGTAGTGGTGGTGGTGGTAGCAATATGTGTAGTAGTAATAGTACTCGTAGTAGCAACAGTAGTAGCGGTTGTAATTGCAATAGTTGTTATGGCAGTCGTAGTAGTACTAGCTGAAATAATAGCAGTAGTAATAGTGAAGTAGTTATTGCTATGGTAGTTGTAATAGTAGTACTACTAGTTGTTGTTGTTGTTGTAGTAGTAGTAGTAGTAGTACTTTTAGTAGTAGTAGTAGTAGTAGTAGTCGAAATTCTAGTAGTAGTTGTTGTGGAAGTACTTGTAGCAGTAGTTATTGTTATTGTAGAGTAGTTGTAGTAGTAGTAAAAGTAGTAATTGTAGTAGTAGTAGTTGTAGCAGTAGTTGTAGTAGTAGTAGTAGTAGCAGTAGTCGTAGTAGTAGTAGTAGTTGTTGTTGTTGTTGTTGTTGTAGTAATAGAAGTGGGAGTAGTAGTAGTTGTTGTATTTATGGCAGTAAAAGTAGCAGCTGAAGTAGTAGTAGTAGTAGTAGTATTTGTCATAGTAGTAGTAGCAGTTGCTGTAGTAGTAGTAGTAGGAGGAGTAAGAGTAGTAGTGGAAGCTGTAGTAGTTGTTGTTCTAGTAATGGTAGTAGTCGTAGTAGTTGAAGTAGTAGTAGTAGTAGTCATAGTAATAGTAGTAGTAGTAGTATGAGTAGTAGGACTAGTAGTAGTATTAGAGGTAGTGGCCATTGTAGTAGTAGTAGGTGTAGTAGGAGCAGGTGTAATAGTAGTAGTGGTAGTTGTAATAGTTGTTGTAGTTGCAGTGGTGGTGGTAGTAGTAGTAGTGGTTGTAATAGTTATTTTAGTTGGAGTGGCAATAGTAGTAACAGAAGTTGTAATTGTAGTAGAAGTAGTTGTTGTAGTAGTAATAGTAATAGTGATAGTAGTAGTAGCAGTAATAGGGGTAGTAGTAATTCTAGTAGCAAAAGTAATAGTAGGTGAAGTTTTAGGTGTAGGAGTTGGTGTATGAGTAGTAGTAGCAGCAGTAGCACTAGTAGTAGTAGCAGTTGCAGTAGTTGTTGTAGGAGTTGTAGTAGAGGTAGTTGTAATAGTATATGTAGTAGTAGTAATAGGAGTAGGTGTAGTAGTAGTGGTAGCAGTTTGAGTAGTAGCAGTAGTAATACTAGTAGTAGGAGTAGTTGCAGCAGTAGTAGTAATTGGAGTAGTTGGAGTACAATAGAAATAGTAGCAGCAGTATTAGTACTAGTTGTAGATGCAGTAGCAGTAATGGCAATTGCACTAGTGGTACAAGCAGTAGCAGTAGTAGCAGCAGTAGTAATCACAATAGTAGGATTAGTAGCTATAGTAGTAATATTAGTAGTAGTAGTACTAGTAGTAGTAGTAGTAGTTGTTGTTGTTGTTGTAGTAGTAGTAGCAATAGGTGTAGTAGTAATAATACTAGTAGTAGCAATAGTAGTAGTGGTAGTAGTTGCAATAGTAGTTGTTATAGTAGTAGTAGTACTAGATGTAGTAGTAGTAGTAGTAGTAACAGTAGAAGTAGTTATTGCAGTGGTAGTTGTAGTAGTAGTACTAGTCGTACTAGTAGTAGCTATAGTAGAAGTACTTGTATTAGTAGTAGTAGTTGCTGTAGTAGTTGTAGTAGTAGTAGTGGTAGCAATAGTAGTAGTAGTAGTAGTAGTAGTAGTAGTAATAGCAGCAGCAGCAGCAGCAGCAGTAGTAGTAGTCGTAGTAGTAGTAGTTGTTGTTGTTGTCGTAGTAGTAATAGAAATAGGAGTAGTAGTAGTACTAGTAGGAGTTGCAGCAGCAGCAGCAGTTATTGTGGTAGAAGTATTAGCATTGCTAATAATAGTAGCAGAAATAGTTGTAGTAGCAGCAGCCGTAGTAGTAGTAGTAGCACTTGTAGCAAAAGTAAAAGTAGCAGTAGCATTGGAAGTAGTTATACTAGTTAGCAATATATATAGTAGTGGTAGTAGTTGTAGCAGAAGTAAAAGTAGCAGTAGCATGGTAGTAGTAGTAGTAGTAGTTATTGTTGTTGTTGTTGTGATACGAGTTGTGCTGGGGTAGTAGTATTACTAGTAGCAGTAGTAAAAGTACTAGTTGTATTATAAGTAGTTGTACTGGTATTTGTAGTTGTAGTGGTACAAGTAGTAGTGTAGTAGTACTAGTACTAGTAGTAGTTATTGTAGTAGCAGTTGGTGTGAGTATAGGGGTAGTAGTAGGAGCAATGGTTGTAATAGTAGTAGTAGTAGTAGTAGTAGTAGTAGTAGTAGTAGTAGTAGAAAAAAAGTAGTAGTTGTAGTTGAAATAACAGTAGAACTAGAAGTAGTAGCAGGAGTAGCAATGGTAGCTGTAGAAGTAGAGGTAATAGCATTACTAGTCATAGCAATCGTAGGAGTAATAATAGTAGTATTAGCAATAGTAGGTGTAGTAATTTTAGTAGTAGTAGTAGTAGTAGTAGTAGAAGTACTTGTGGCAATATTGGTAGTAATATTAGTTGTAGTAGTAGTAGTTATTGTTGTAGCAACAGTAGTAGTAGTAGTTGTTGTTGTTGTAGCAGTAGTAACAGTAATAGTTGTTGTAGTAGTTGTAGTAGCAGTAGTAGTAGCAGTAGTGGTAGTCGTAGATGTAGTAGTAGGAGGAGTCGTAGTAGTAGCTATTGTACTAGTAGTATTAGTAGGAGTTGGAGCAGCAACATAAGCAACAATAGTGGTTATTGTAGTAGTAGTAGTAGTAGTACCAGCACTAGTAGTAGAAGCAGTAGTAGTAGCAGCAATAGTAGTAGTATTAGTACTAGTACTAGTAGCAGTAGTAGAAGTAGTTGTGGTAGTAGTTGTAGTAGTGGCAGAACAAGTAGAAGTAGTAGTAGTATTAGTAGTAGCAGTAGTTGTTGTAATAGGAGTTGGCATAGGAGTAGGGGTAGTGGTTGGAGAAATGATAGCAGTAGGAGCGGTAGTAGTAGGAATAGAAGGAGCAGTAGTAGTAGGAATAGAAGGAGCTGTAGTAGTAGTTGGAGTAGTAGAAGTAGCAATAGAAGTAGTAGCTGTAGTAGAAGTAACAGTAGTAGCAGTAGCAGTAGTTTGAATTATAGTAGAAGTAGGAATAGTAATAGCATTAGTAGGAGTACCTGTTTTAGTAGTAGTTGTAGTAGTAGTAATACCAGTAGAAGCAGTGGTGGCAATAGTACTAATAATATTAGTAGAAGTAGTAGTATTAGTAGTAATAGGACTTGTAGTACCAATAGTGGTAGTAGTTGTTGTAATTGTAGTCATAGTCGTAGAACTAGTAGTAGTAGCATTAGTAGTAGTAGTAATATTAGTGATAGTAGTAGTAGCACTAATGCAACAGTAGTAGTTGTAGTAGTAGGAGTAGTAGTACTAATGCAGCAGTCGTAGTTTTAGTAGTGGTAGTAGTACTAATCTAGTAGTAGTAGTTGTAGTAGTGGAAGTAGTAGTTGTAGAAATAGTAGTAACAGAAGTAATAGCAGTAGTGTGAGTAATAGTTGTAATAGTATTAGTAGTCGTAGTAGTAGTAGTAGTAATAGTAGTAGTAGTAGTAGTAGTAGTAGTAGTAGTAGTAGTAGTAGTAGTAGTAGTAATAAGAGCAGTAGTAGAAGTAGTAGTAGTAGTAGTACTTGTAGCAGTAGTAGACGTAGTAGTATTAACAGTATTAGTAGCAGCAATAGTTGTTGTAACAAGATTTGGTATAGTAGTATGTTTGGTAGAACGAGCAGGGGTAGTAGTAGTAGCAGCAGTAGAATGACTATTTGGAGGAGTAGTAGTAGTCGGAGTAGTAGCAATAGTAGTAGTGGTAGTAGCATAGTAGTAGTAGTAGTAGTAGTAGCAGTAGTAGCAGTTGTGTTAGTAGTAGTAGCAATAGTTGCGGTAGTAGTAGTATTAGTTGTAGTCGTAGTAGTAGCAATAGTAGTAATAGAAGTAATAGTAGTAGTAGCAATAGTTGCGGTAGTAGTAGTATTAGTTGTAGTCGTAGTAGTAGCAATAGTAGTAATAGAAGTAATAGTAGTAGTTGTTGCAATAGTCATAGCACTGGTAGTAGTAGTAGTAGTAGTGGTAGTTGTGGACGTAGTAGTAGTAGTAGTAATAGTAGTTGTAGTTGTTGTCAGAGTCGAGAGTAGGAGTAGTAGGATTAGCATAAGTAGTAGTAGCAGTACTAGTAGTAGTTGTAGTAGAACGAGTAAGCGTTTGAGAACTGATAGTATTAGTAGTAGAAACATCAGCAGAACTAATAATTTTAGTGGTAGTAGTTGTAGTCGTAGCCGATGGTACAGTAGAAGCAACAGTAGTATTAGTCGCAGCAAAAGTAGAAGTAGTAGTAGTAGTAGTATTAGTTGTTCTTGTAGTAATAATTGTAGGAGTTGGAATTGTTGTAGCAACAGTAGTTTTATGAGAAGTATTAGTATTAGTGGTAGTAGTAGTAGATGTTGTAGTGGTAGTTGTAGTAGTAGTAGTAGTAGTAGTAGTAGCAAGAGCAGCAGTAGCAGTTGCAATAGTAGATGTAGTAGGAGAAGGAGTCATAGTACTAGTAGTAGTGTTAGTAGGCATAGTAGTAGTAGCAGTAGGAGTACTTTTAGTAGTAGTAGTTATAGATGTAGTAGTAGTAGTAGTAGTAGCTGAAGTAGTGATAGTAGCAGAAGTAGGAGTGGTAGTAGCAGTAGGAGTAGTAGTATTTATAGAAGTAGTAGTAGTAGTAGTATTTGATTGTAGTAACAGTAGTAGTCGTTGGAGTAGTAGTAGTGGTAGTAGTAGTGGTAGAAGTAGTATTGTAGTAGTAGTAGTAGCAGTAGTAGTAGCAGTAGTAGTAGCAGTAGTAGTAGTTGTCATAGTATTAGCAGTAGCAGCAGTCATTGTAGTAGTAGTAGCAGTTGCAATTGTATTAGCCAAAGTAGTACTAGTTGTAGTCGCAACAATAGTAGCAGTAATAGTAGTAGTAGTTGTAGTAATCCTAGTAGCAGAACTAGAAGCAGTAGTTGTAGTTGCAGTAGCAGTAGTTACAGAAGTAGGAGGTGGAAGAGAAGTAGTATTAGTAGTAGTCATAGTAGCTATAATGAAAGTAATTGTAGTTGCACTAGTCATTGTAGTAGAAGTAGCAGCAGCAGTAGTTGTTGTTGTTATTGTAGTTGTGGTAGGAGTAGTAGTAGTAGCAGAAAGAGTAGAAGTAGTAGTAGTAGTAGGAGTAGTACCAGTAATAGTAGTAGTTGTACTAGGAGTATTAGTCGTAATAGTGGAAGTAGTAGTGATGGAAGTAGTAGTAGTAGTAGTAGTAGTAGTAGTAGTAGTAGTAGTAGTAGTAGTAGTAGTAGTAGTAGTAGTAGTAGTAGCAGTTGTACTTGTAGTAGTAGTAGCAGTATTAGTAGTCATAGTTGTAGCAATAGTAATGTATGTAGCAAACTCAGTATTAGTAATCGTTGTAGGATTAGTAGTAGTAGTAGTAGTAGTAGTTGTTGTTGTTGTTGTTGTTGTTGTTGTTGTTGTTGTTGTAGTTGTAGTAGTAGTAGTAGTTGTAGTAGTAGTAGTAGCAGTAGTAGTACTAGAAGTAACAATAGGAGTAGTAGTAGAAGTAGTGGTAGTAGCGATAGTAATTGTATAATTAATAGTAGCAGCAGGAGTAGTTGTAGTAGTAGTAGTAGCAGCAACAACATTAGTTATAGTAGTAGTTGCTGTAGTAGCAGTAGTTGTTGTAGTAGTAGTGGTGGCATCAGTAATAGTAGCAGCAGTAGTAGTCAAAAAAATGCTAGTAGTAGCTAGAGCAGTAGTAGTAGCAGTGGTAGTAGTAGTAGTAGAAGAACTAGTAGCAGAAGTAGTAGTAACAATAGTAGCAGTAGTAGGAGAAGTAGTAGTAGTAGTAGAAATAGTAGTAGCAGTAGCAGCTGTAGTAGTAGAAGTAGTATTAGTAGTAGTAGTAGAAACAGTAGAAGTCATTGTAGCAGTTACAGATATAGTAGTATTTGGAATAATAGTAGGAGTAGGAGCAAGTGTTAGTGTAGTTGTAGCAAAGGTCATAGTTGTACTAGTAGCATTAGTTGCACTACTACTAGTAGCAGAGACAGTAGTGGTAGTAGTGGTGGTGGTCGTAGTAGTAGTAGTAGTAGTAGTAGTAGTAGTAGTAGTAGTAGGAGTAGTAGTAGTGGTAGCAGTAGCTATAGTAGTTGTAGTCGTAGTAATAGTAGTGGTCATAGTAGTTGTAGTTGTTGTAGCAGTAGAAGTAGTAGTAGTAATAGTAGGTGGATTAGTAGTAGTAGAAGAGGTAGTAGCAGTACAAGTAGTAGCAATATTAGTAGTAGCAGGAGTAGTAGTAGTAGTAATAGTAATAGTAGTAGTTGTAGTAGTAGCCGTAGTAGAAGCAAAAGAAGTAGTAGTAGTAGTAGAAGTAGTAGTAGTTTTAGTAATAATAGTAGTAGTAGTTGGTGTAATAGTAATGGGAGTAGTAGTAATTCCAATAGCAGAAGTAGTAGTACTAGTAGGAGTAGTAATAGTAGGAGTTGTTGTATGAGTAGTAGTAGTAGCAGTAGTACTAGTAGTAGTTGGAGTTGGTGTGAGTAGTAGTAGTAGCAGTAGTGCTAGTAGTGGTAGTAGTAGTACATAAAGTAGCAATTATAGCGGCAACTGCCGTAGTAGTTGTTGTTGTAGTAGTAGGACCAGTAGCCGGAGTGGCAGTAGTAATAGGAGCAGTAGCAGTAGTAGTTGTAGTAGTAGTGGCACTTGTAGCAAAACTAATTGTAGTAGTAGTAGTAGAAGTAGTTGTAATGGCAGTTGTAGTTGTAGTACAAATAGTAGTAGTAGTAATAGTAGTAATGGGAACAGGTGTAGGAGTTGGGGTAGTAGTAGGAACCGTAGTCGTAGTAATAGCAGTAGGAGGAGTAGTAGCTATAGTAGGAGGCAGAGTAGTAGGACTAGCAATAGAAGTAGTAGTGGTAGTAGTAGGAATAGGAGTAGAAGTAGTTGCAGTAGTGGAAATTGCAATAGTGGTAGTAGCAGTTGTAATCGCAATAGTAGTAGCAGTAGTAATAGGAGCAGGTGTAGGAGTAGGGGTAGCAGTAGGAGCCATAGTAGTGGTAATAGTAGCAGTAGGAGTAGTAGTAGCAGGAGGTGGCGGAGTAGTAGGAGTAGCAATAGAAGTAGTACCAGTGGTAGCAGTAATACCTGTAGAAGTAGTAGCAATAGTGGTAGCGACAGAAGTGGTAGTTGCAACAGTAGTCGTAATAGCAATAGTAATGCAATAGTAGTAGTAGTTGCGGTAGCAGTAGTAGTAGAAGCCATAGTAGCAATAGTAATGGTGATAATAGTCGTAGTAGTAGTAGTTGTAGTAGTAGTAGCAATAGTAGTAGTACTTGTAGTATCAGCAATACCAGTAGTAACTGTAGAAGTAGTTGTAGTAGCAAGTGTAGTAGTAGTAGTACTACTAGTAGCAATTACAGTAGTAGAAGTAATAATAGTAGTGGAAGTAGTAGTAGTAGTGGTGGTGGTGGTGGTGGTGGTGGTAGTAGTAGTAGTAGTACTTATAGAATTAGGAGTAGTAGTTATAGTTGTAGGAGTTGCAGCCGCAGCAACAATGGAAGTTATAGTTATTATAATGATAATAGTAGTAGAAGTAGTAGTAGAACAAGTAGTCATAGCAGCAGTAGTAGTTGTTGTACTAGTAGTAGCAGTAGTGGTAGTAGTAGTAGCAATAGTAGAAGTAGTCGTAGTAGCAGCAGTAGCAGTGGTAGTCGTAGTAGCAGTAGTGGAAGTAGCAGCAGTAGTCAATAATAGTAGTAGTTGTAGTAGCAGCAGGAGTAGTAGTAGTGATAGTAGTAGGACTTGTAGCAGTAGTTGTAGCAGCAATTGCAGTAATAGTAGTAGTGATAGTAGCGTATTTGTAAAAGTAGTGTATTGGTATAGTAGTATCAGTAGTAGCTATAGTAGCAATGGTAGCAATAGGAGTAGTAGTAGTCGTAGTACAAGTAGAAGTAGTTGTAGTAGTAGTATTATTAGTTGTAGTTGTACTAGAAGTAGCAACTGTCAAAGTAGTAGTAGAGTAGTGGTATTGGTGTTGGAAATAGGAGTCGAAGTAGTAGTTGTTGTTGTAGTAGCAGTAGTCATACTAGTAGTAATAATAGGAGTAGAAGCAGCAGTAGTAGAAGGAGTAGGAGTAGTAGCAGTAGTAGTAACAGAAGCAGAAGGAGGAGTACTAGTTGCAGTAATAATAGTAGTAGTAGTCATTGTAGGAGTAGTGCTAGTAGTAGTCGCAGTGTAGTCATAGTAGTAGTTGCAGTAGCCGCAGTTGTAGTAGAAGTATAGTAGCAGCAGCAACTGTAGTAGTAGAAGTAATAGTAGCAGTAATAGTAGTAGTATTAGTGGTAGTAGTGGTGTTGGTAGTAGGGGTAGTTGTTGTAGCAGTAATAGTAGCAGGAGTAGTTGTAGTAGTTGCAGCTATAGTAATAGTAGTAGTAGGAAAAGTAGTAGTAGTAGTAGTAGTAGACGTAATAGTAGTTGTAGTAGTAGAAGTAGTAGCAGTAGTAGTAGTACTGGCAGAAGTAGTTGCTGGGGTCATAGTAGTAGTAGCATTCGAAGTAGTAGTAGTGGTAGGAGTAGTAGTAGTATTTGCAGTTGTAGTAGTATGCATAGAAGTAGAAGCAATTGCAATGTAGCAGTCAGAGGAGTATTGGTTGTAGTAGTATCAGTATATGTAATAGTAGTAGTGGTAGTTGTAATCGGAGTAGGAGTAGGAGTTGTTGATGTAGGAGTAGCAGTAGTAGTAGTCATGGTGATAGTTGTAGGAGTAGAAGCAGAAGTGGCAGTAGTAGCAGTAGGAGTAGTAGTAGCAGTAGTGATAGTAGTAGTAGGATTAGTACCAGTAGTAGTAGTAGTAGCAATAGTTGCAGTAGCAGCAATTGGTGCAGTAGCTGCAGCAGCAGTAGCAGTAGTACTAGTAGTGGTAGTAGTATTAGCAGCAGTAGCAGCAGCAGTAGTTGTGTAGTAGGAGTATTCATAGTACTAGCATCTTTGCGGTAGTAGCGTATTAATAGTAGTAGCAGTTGTGGTTGTAGTAACAGCAGTAGCCATAGTAGTAGTAGTAGTAGCACAAGTAGAAGTAGTAGTAGTAGCCGTCATAGTAGTAGTAGTAGTAGCAGCTATTGAAGTAGTAGTAGTAGTAGTCGCAGTAATAGTAGTCGTAGTGGAATAAGTAGGAGTAGTGGTAGCTATAGTAGTAGTTGTTGTTGTGGTAGTAGTAGTAGTCATAGTAGAAGTAGTAATAGGAGTAGAAGCAGCAGTGCTAGTAGTAGTAGGAGTAGGAGTAGTAGCTGCAGCAGCAGCAGTAGTAGCAGTAGTATTAATAATAGTAGTAGAAGTAGCAGTAGCAATAGTAGAAGTAGTAGTAGTAGTAGAAGTTGTAGAAGTAATATTAGCAATAATAGTAGTAGTATTAGTAATAGTAGTGGTGGTGATAGTAGGAGTAGTAGTAGCAGTAGTAGTAGAGTTATTGTTGCAGCTGTAGTATTGGTAGTAGTAAGAAAAGTAGTAGCAGCAACAACAGAAGTAGTAGTAGCAATAGTAGTAGTAGTAGTAGTATTAGTTGTAGCAGTAGTTATAAGAGTAGCAGTAGCAGTAGCAGTAGTAGTAGTAGAAGTAGTTGTCGTGGTTGTAGGAGTAGTAGTAGTTGTTGTAGTAATAGTGTTAGTACATTTAGTAGTAGTAGTTGTAGTGGTATTAATAGCAGTAGTTGTAGTAGTGGTTGTAGTATTAGTAGTAGTTGTTGTTGTTGTAGTAGTAGTTGTAGTAGTAGTAGCAACTGTAGTAGTAGTAGTAGTCATAAAAGTAGTAGCAGTAGCGGTACTAGTAATAGTAGTGGTTGTTGGAGTTGTAGTAGGAGTAGTTGTAGCAGCAGCAGAGTAGTAGTTATAGTAACAATAACAGTTGCAGGAGTAGTTGTAGAACTATTACTAGCAGTTGTAGTAGTAGTGTAGTAGCAGTAGATGTAGTAGTAGTTATAGAAGTTGCAGTAGTAGTTGAAGTAGTAGTAGTAGTATTAGTAGTTATAGCAGTAGTAGCAGCAGCAGTAGTTGTTGTAGTAGAAGTACCAATAGTTGCATTAGTAGTAGTATTAGTCATTGAAGTAGTAGTAGAAATAGTAGTAATAATAGTAGTTATTGTAGTAGTCATAGGAGTGGTAGGAGTAGTTAGTAGCAATGGTAGTACTGGAAGTAGTAGTAGTAGTAGTAGCAGTAATAGTAGTATTAATAGTAATAGTAGTAGTAATAGTAGGAGTACGAGTAGGACTAGTAATATTAGTAGAAATAGTAGTAGTAATATGAACATAAGTATTAGTATTAGTAGTAGTAGTAGTAGTGGTAGCAGCTGCTGCAATAGAGGCAACAACAATATTAGTTGCAGCAGAAGTAGAAGTAGTAGTAGTAGTAGTAGCAATAGTAGCAGTAGTAATAGTATATGTAGTTGTCTTCGTAGTAGTAGTAGCAGCAGCAGAAGTTATGGGAGTAGAAGTAGTAGTAGGAGTAGTAGTAGTGGTAGATGTAGCAGCAGTAGTAGCAGAAGTAGCAGTAGCAGTAGCAGTAGTAGTAGTACTAGTAGTAGCATTAGTAATAGTAGTATTAGTAGTAGTAATAGCAGTTGTAACAGCAATTGTTCTACTAGTAATAGAAGTTGTAGTAATAATAGTAGGAGTAGTAGCAGCAGTAGTAGCAGCAGTAGTATTTGTACTAATAGGAGTAGTAGTAGCAGTAGTAGTAGTAGGTGTAGTAGTAGGAACACGTGTCGGTGTAGGAGTAGTAGTAGTAGAAGTAGTAGTAGTGGTAGTAGTAGCAGCAGCAATAGGAGTAGTAGTAGCAATAGTACTAGTAGTATTAGCAGCTGCAGCAGCAATAGAAGTAGTAGTAGATGTAGTAGTTGCAGTAATAGTAGTCGTAGTAGTCAAACTAGTAGTAGTAGTAGTGGTAGTAGTAAAAGTAGAAGTACTAGTAGTATTAGTAGTAGTATTGATAGTAAAAGTAGTAGTAGCAGGAATAGTGGTAGTCGTAGCAATAGTAGTAGTTGCAGTAGTAGTCAATGTAGCAGTAGTGCCAGTAGTAGTGCCAGTAGTGCCAGTAGTAGTAGCAGCAGTTGTAGTAGTATCAGTATAACTAGAAGTTGTAGAAGTAGTAGTAGTAGTAATATAAGTAGTAGTACTAGTGCTGGTAGTAGTATTAGTAGAAGTAGTAGTAGTTGTTGTAGCTGTAGTAGTAGTAGCAGTAGTAGTACTAGCAGTTGGTGTTGTAGCCGCAGTAGTAGTAGTTGTACTAGAAGTAGAAGTAGATGTAGCAATAGTCGTAGTGGTAGTAGCCATAGTGGTAATAGTTGTAGTAGTAGTGGTATTTGCAATAGTAGTAGTAGTAGTAGTAATAGTAGTAGCAGCAACAGTAGTAATAGTATTAGTAGTAGTAGCAGCAGTAGTAGTAGTAGTCTTAATAGCAACAGTAGTAGTGACATTAGTACTAGTAGTTGTAATAGTAGTGGAAGTACTAGTTGTAGTAGTAGTACCAGGAGTAGTGGCCGCTTTAGTTGTATTAGCAGAAGTAATAGCAGTAGTAATAGTTGTAGTAGTAGCAGTAGTATAAGCAGTAGTAGTACTAGTAGAAGTAGTAGGAGTAGTAGTAGTCACAGTAGTAGTAGCAGTATAGTAGAAGTAGGAGAAGTTGTAGTTGTAGTAGTAGTAGCAGCAATAACAACAAAGTAGTAGTAGAAGCAGTAATAGCATCGGTATTAGTAGTAGTAGTAGTAATAGCAGTAGCGAACGTAATAGTAGTAGTGGCGTACAAGTAGGAGTCAGAGTAGCTGTAGCAGTAGTAGGAGTCAGAGTAGCAGTAGTAGTAGCAGGATGAAGAGTAGGAGGTGGAGTAGTCGAAGTAGAAGTAGTAGTAGTTGTAGTAGTAATAGTAGTGTTTGTAATTGTACTAGTAACAATTGTAATACTACTAGTTGTAGGAATAATAACAGTAGAAAAAGTAGTAGTAGTAGCAATATTAATGGTAGTCATTATACACGTAACATTATTGACAATAGTAGTAGCAGCAATAGTAATAGTAGCAGAATTAGTAGTATTTGTTGTAGTAGTCATAGTTGTAGTAGGCGTTGGAGTTGGAGTAGTTGTAGTATGAATATCAGTATCAGTGGTTCAAGCAGTTGTAGTTGTAGTAGTAATAGTAGCAGTAGTCGTAGTAGGCATAGTAGCACTTTTAGTAATACTTGTAGTAGTAGAAATAGTAGTAGTAGTAGAAATACTACTACTAGTAGTAATAGTAGTAGAGCAGTAGTAGTAGTATTAGTAGTAGTAGATGTTGTTGTAGTATTACTAGTAGAAGTGGTGTTAGTAATAGTCGTAGTAGTAGTGTGGTTGTAGTGTTAATAGTAGCAGTAGTAGCAGTAGTAATAGTTGAAGAAGCAGCAGTAGTTGTTGTAGAAGCAGTGGTGGTGGTGGTAGTAGTAGTAGTAGTAAAACTAGTAGTGGTAGCAGTGGTAGTAGTAGTAAAAGTAGTAGAAGTTGTACTAGTAGTAGTAGTAGTAGTAGTGGTAGAAGTAGCAGTAGCAGTAGTAGTATGATAGTAGTTGTAGTAGTAGTAGAAGTAGTAGTAGTAGTTATTGTTGTATTATGATAGTAGTTGTAGTAGTAGTAGTTATTGTTGTAGCATAGTAGTAGTAGTAGCCATACAAGTATTAGTCGTAGTTGTAGTAGTAGTAGTAGTAGAAGTAGTTGTAGTAGTAGTAGTCGTAGTTGTAGTAATAGTAGAAGCAATAGCAGTTGTGGTAGTAGTATATGTAGTAGCGGTAGTGATAGTTGTAGTGGAAGTAGAGGCCGTAGTAGTAGTAGGGGTAGTGGTAGTAGGAAGAGTAGCAGCAGCAACAACAACAACAGCTTCAGCAGCAATTGCGGTAGTGGTAGTAGTAATAGCAGTTGTAGTAGTAGTTGCAGTAGTAGTAGTAATAGAAGCTGTAGTTCTAGTATTAGAAGTAGTAGTATAAGTTGCACTAGCAGCTGTTGTAGTAGCAGAAGTAGTAGCAGGAGAAGTAGTAGTAGCGGTAGTAGCAGCAGTAGCAACAGTAGTTGTAGAAATAGTAGTACTAGGAGAAGTAGTAGTAGTAGTAGTAGTGGAAGTAGTAGTAGTAGTAGCAATAGCAGTATTAGCTATAGTAGTTGTAGTAGTAGCAGGACGAGCAACCACAGTTGTAGTAGTAGTAGTAGAACTAGTAGTAGTAGTCGTAGTCATAGAAATTATAGTAGTAGAATTAGTAGTAGTAGTAGTGGTAGGAGTTTTGGTAGTAGTAGTGGTAGAAGAAGAAGAAGTAGTAGTAGAAGTAGTAGTAGTAGTAGTAGTGCTCGTAATAATTGTTGTCGTATTAGTTGTGGGAGTTGTAATAGTTGTAGAAGTTGTAGAAGGAGTAGTAGTAGGAGTAGAAGTAGGACTAGCGGAAAAAGTAGTACTAGAGACAGTAGCAATAGTAGTACTAATAGATGTAGTTGTAGCGAGACGAGTAGTAGGAGTGGTAGTAGTAGCAGTAGTAGCAACAGTAATAGTAGCTGTAATAGTAGTTGTTGTAGTAGTAAAAGTAGAAGTTGAAGTAGTAGATGTAATAATAGAAGTTGTAGTAGCAGTTGCAGTATTAGTAGTTGTAGTAGTGGTAGTAGTAGCAGTAGTAGTCGTAGTAGTAGTAGTAGTAGTATTAGTAATGGTAGTTGATGGAGTCATAATAGCCGAAGTAGTAGTAATAGTAGTAGTTGATGGAGTTGTAATAGCAGCAGTAGTAGTAATAGTAGTAGTAATATTAGTAATTGCATTAGTAGTAATAGTAGTAGTGGTAGTAGCAGTAGTAATAGTAGTAATAGAAGTAGTAATAGTAGTGGAAGTAGCAGTAGTAGTTGCACTAGTAATAGTTGTAGCAGCTGCAAAAGTAGCAGCAGCCTAGCATAGTACTTGTAATAGTAGATGTAGTAGTTGTTGTTATTGTTGTTGTATTTACAGTAGTCGTAGTAGTAGTATTTATAGTAGTAGTAGTTGTAGTAGTAGGAGTGGTAGTAGTAGTAGTGTTGGTGGTGGTGGTAGTAGTAGTAGTAGTATTACTAGTAATAGTAGTAGTCGTTGCAGTAGTAGCAGCAGCAGTAGCATAGTACTACTAGTTGTTGTTATTGTCATCCTTGATATTATTGTATTTGCAGTAGCCATTGTAGTAGTATTAGCAGTAGTAGTAATAGTAGATGAAGAAAAATAAGTACTAGTGGTAGTGGTAGTAGTAGTAGTAGCAACAGTAGCAGTAGTAGTCATAGTAGAAGTAATAGTAGTAGTAGTAATAGTAGTTGTAATAGTAGCAGTAGTCGTAGTAGTAGTAGTAGTTGTTGTTGTAGTAGTAGTAGTACCATTAGTTGTAGTAGGAGTACTAGTACTAGTAGTAGTAGTAATATTAGTAGTCGTACAAGTAATAACAGTAGTAGTAGTAGGAGTGCTGTGGTAGTAGTAGTAGTAGTAGTAGCAGTAGTAGTAGTAGTAGTAGTAGGAGGAGGAGGAGGAGGAGGAGGAAGAGGAGGAGGAGGAGTGGTAGTAATGGTAGTAGTACTAGTCGTAGTAGTAGTTATTGTGTTTGTTGTTGTCAAATTTACAGTTGTCATTGTAGTAGTATAAGTAGTTGTAGTAGTACTGGTAGTGGTTGTTGTTGCAGTAGTATTAGTACTAGTAGCAGCAGTAGTAGCAGTAGCAATAGTAGTAGCAGTAGAAGCTGTAGCTGTAGTAATAGTAGTAGAAGTTATAGTAGTTCTAGTTGTAGTAGTAGTTATCATTCAGATAGTAGAAGTGGTAGTAGCAGCAGCAGAAGAAGTAGTAGTAGTAGAAGTAGTAGTGGCCATAGTAATAATAATAGTTGTAGCAACAATAGTAGCATTTGTATTCGTAGTAGTTATAATAGTAGTAGTGGTAGTTGTAGTAGTGGTTGTGGGAATAGCAGTAGCATAAGTAGTATTAGTTGTAGAAGGAGTAGCAGTAGTAGTGGTAGTAGTGATTATCGTAATAGTAGCAGTAGTAGTAGAAAAATAAGCAGTTGTAGTTGTTACAGTAGTTGTAGTAGTAATAGTAGAAGTTGTACTAGTAGAAGTAGTAGTTGTAGGAGTAGAATTAGTACTATTAGTTGTAGTTGTAGTAGTACTGTAGAAGTAGGAGCCGTAGTGGTAGTAGTAGAGGTAGTAATAGCAGCAGTAGTAGTAGTAACAATGGTAGCATTAGTAATAGTAGTAGGCGTAGTAGTAGTTTCAATAGGAGGAGTAGTAGTAGTAGTACAAGTAGTTGTAGTAGTCATAGTAGTAGTAGCAATAATAGTTGTAGCAGTAGCGATAGTAGTAGTAGTAGCAATCATAGTAGCAGCGGTCATATGAGTAGCAGTAGTAGTTGTAGTAGGAGTAGTTGTAGTAAGAGTAGTAGTAGTAGTCGTAATAGTAGCAACAGCAATAGTAGGAGTAGTAGTATATGCAGTAAGAGTAGTGGTAGTAGTAATTAGTAATAGTAGTAGTGAAAGTTGTAGTAGTACTCATAGTAGTAGTGGTAGCAGTAGTAATAGTAGGAGAACTAATAGCAGCAGCAGTAGCATTAGTAGTAGTAGTAGTAACAGTAATAGAAGCAGTAGTAGTAGAAGTAGTATTAGAAGTAGTGGGGGTAGTAGTAGGATTTGGAATAGTAGCAGAATTAGTAGTAGGGATAGTAGTAGGAGTAGGATTTGGAGTTGGACTAGTAGGTGTAGTAGTAGTGGTAGTATAGTTGTTGTAGTAGTATAGTAGTAGGAGTAGTAGTAGCAGTAATAGTAGCACTAGTAGGAGGAGTAGTATTAGTAGTAGTAGCTATAGTAGTTGTAGTAGTAGTAGTATTAGTAGAAGCAGTATAGAAGTAGTAGCAGTAGCAGTAGTAGAAGTTCTAATAGTAATAGTAGTAGTGGACGTAGAAGTAGTAGTAGTAGTGGCAATAATAGTACTAGCAATAGTAGTATTGGTAGTAGTAGTATTAGCATTTGCCATAGTCACAGCAGTAGTGTTGTAGCAGTAGTAGTAGTATTTGTAGTGATGGTAGTAATAGCAATTGTATCAGTATTGGTAGCAGTAGCAGTCATAGCTGTAATAGCAGGAACAATATTAGGAGTAGTGGTAATGTTTATAGAAGCAGTAATAGGAGTAGCAGTTGTTGTAGAAGTAGTAGTTGTAGTTGCAGTTGTAGTAAAAGCAGAAGCAGTTGTTGTAGCAGCTGTAGTAGTAGTAGCAGTAGTAGTAGTTGGAGAAGTAGTGGGTGTAGCCGTCATAGTAGCAGCAGCAGCAGTAGTGGCAACAGTATTAGCAGTAGTACTAGCGGTAGTAGTAGTGGTAGTAGTGGTAGTAGCAGCTGCAGCAACAGTACTAATAGTAGTAGTAGTGCTAGCAACAGTATTAGTAGTATTAGTCGTAGTAGTAGTAGTCGTAGCAGTAGTTGGAAAAGAAGTAATATTGGTAGTAGTATTTGCAGTAGCTCCAACAACAGTTGCAGTAGGGGAAGTAGTATTAGTAGTAGTGGTAGTAGTAGTAGCATATGCAGCAGCAATTGCAGTGGTAGCAGTCGTACTAGTAGTATAGTAGAAATAGTAGTAAGCAGTAACAGTAGTAGTAGTAGCAGTAGTAGTAGCGGTAGTAGTAGTAGCTGCAGTGGCAGTAGTACAAGTAGTGGCCGTAGTAGTAGTAGTTGTTGTTGTTGTTGTTGTTGTTGTTGTAGTAGCGATAATAGTAGTAGCAGCAGTAGTAGCAACATATGTTGAACTAGTAGTAGTACCCGTAGTAGTAGCAAAAGTAGTAGTAGTAGCAACAGTAGTAGTAATAGTAGTGGTGGTAGTTGTAGTAGTAGTACCTGTAGTAGCAGCGGAAGCTGTCGTAGCAGTGGCAACAGTGGTAGCAAAAGTAGCCATAGTAGCAATGGTAGTAGTAGTAGCAGTCAAAGCAGCAGTAGCAGAAGTAGTTGTAGCAGTGTAGCAATAATAGCAGTAGAAGTAGTAGTAGCAGTAGTAGTACTAATAGTAGTACTACTACTACTAGCAGTTGCAGTGATAGTGGTAGTAGCAGCTATAGTAACTGAGGTAGTAGTAGTAGTAATAGTAGCGGGAGAAGTATTGGTAGTAGAAGTAGTATTAGCAGTGGTAGAAGAAATAGTATAGCAGTAGTAGTAGTCGAAGCAATATCAGTAGTTGCAGTAGTATTAATAGTAGTAGTGGTAGTAGTAGCAGCAGTAGCAGTGGTTGTAGTAGTAGTAGTTGTTGTTCTTGTATTACTAGTAGTAGTAGTAGTAGCAATACTAGAAGCAGCAGCAGTAGTTGCAGAAGTCCTAGAAGCAGTAGTAGTAGGAGTTGTAGTAGTGGTAGTAGCAGTTGTAGTAGTCACAGTAGTAGTAGGAGCACGACTAATAGTATTAGCAGTTGTAGTAGCAGTAGCAGCAGTCGTAATAGTATTAGTAGTAATTGTGGTAGGGGTACTAATAGTAGTAGTAGTGGTAGTAGTAGTAGTAGAAGTAGTAGCAGTAGTAGCTGCAATAGCACTAGTAGTAGTAGTAGAAATAGTCACTGTAGTAGTGTTTGCAGCAACCGTAGTAGTAGTAGTAATAATAATAATAATAGTAGTAGTGTAATAGCAGTAGCAGTAGTAGCACTAGTAGAAGCAGTAGTAGTAGTAGCAAAAGTAATGCTAGTGGTAGTAGTAGATGTTGTAGCATTAGTTGTGTAGTAGTAATAGTAGGAATAATAGTTGTAGTTGGTGAAGTAGTGCTTGTTGTAGTAGTAGCAGCAAGAACAACAATAGCATGAGCAACAGCAGTAGCAACAACATAATAGTAGTAATAGTAGTATAGTACAAGTAGCAGCACCAGTTGTAGTAGTTGTAACAGTAGTAGTAGTAGTAGTAGCATTGCTAACAGCAACAACTACAATAGTAGTTGCAGTAGCAGCCGTAGCAACAGCAGGAGCAGTGGCAGTAGTGGTGGTGGTGGTAGTAGTAGTAGTAATAGTCATAGTAATAGAAGCAGTACTAGTATTAGTAGTAGTTGTGGAAGTAGTAGGTGAAGTAGTAGTAGTAGTAGTAGTAGTAGTAGCTGTAGCAGTGACAGTAATAGTATTCATTGTAGTAGTAGTGGCAATAACAATAGCAGCAACAACAATATTAGTAGTAGTAGTAATAGAACCTTGTGCGTTAGTAGTAGTAGTAGTAATAGTAGTAGTAGGAGGAGCTAGAGCAGCAGTAGTAGTAGTGGCAATAGCAAAAGGAGTAGTAGTAGTTGTTGTGGTGGTTGTTGTTGAAGCAGTAGTGTTAGTAGTGGTTGTTGTGTTGGTAGTATTTGTAGTCGGAGCTAGAGCCGTAGTAGTAGTATTAGTAGTAATCGAAGCTGTACTAGTTGTAGCACTTGTAGTAGCAACAGTAGTAGCATGTGTAGTGGTAGTAGAGTAGTAGTGGTAGTAGTACTAGTAGTACTAGAAGTGATAGTAGTATTTGTAATAGTAGAAGTAATAGTAGTATTAGTAGTAGCAGTAGCTAGAGTAGTAGTAGTAGTAGTAGCAGCTGTACTAGCATTAGTGGTACTAGTAGTGAAGATAGTACTTGTAATAGTAGTTGTTGTAGTAGTATGAGTAGTAGTTGTAGTGTATTAGTCGCAATAGTTGTAGTTGTTATTGTTGTTGTTGTTGTAGTCGAAGTAGCAGCATTAGCAGTATTAGTAGTAGTAGCAGAAGTAGTAGTGGCAGTAGTAGCAATAATGATTGTAGGAGTAGTTGCAGTAGTCATAGTTGTAGCAGTTGTAGTTGTAGTTGTAGTAGCAGAAGTAGTAGTTGTTGTGCTACTAGTAGTAGTAGTAGTAGCAGCAGCAGTAGTAGTAGTAATTATAGTAGTTGCAGTAGTAGTACGAGTAGCAGCAGGTGCAACATTAGTAGTAGTAGTAGCAGCAGCTGTACTAATACTAGTGGCAGAAATTGGAGTAGTAGTAGTAGCAGTTGGACAACAAGTGGAAGTGGTAGTATTAACACTAGTAGCAGTAGTAGATGTTGTTGTAGTAGGAGAAGTAGTGGTAGTTGTTATTCTAAACCGAGTAGTAGTAATTATAGTAGTAATAGTAGTAATAGTAGTAGTAACAGTAGTAGTAGACGTAGTAGTAGCAGCAATAGTAGTTGTTGTTGTTCTAGCAGTGGAAGTTGTAGTAGTAGGAGTAGTAGTAGGGGTAGGAGTCGGAGTAGGAGTTGTAGCAGTCGTAGTAGTACTAGTAGCAGGAGTGGTTGTAGTCATACTAGGAGTGGGAGTTGTAGTAGCAGTACTAGAAGAAGTAGTAGTAGTAGTAGCAGGAGTAGCAGCAGCAGCAGAAGTTGTAGTAGTATCGGCAATAGTAGTAGCAGCAGCAACAACTGCTGTAATAGTTGCAGTAGTAGTAGTAGTAGGAGGAGGAGGAGGAGGAGGAGTAGGAGAAGTAGTAGCAGTGGTAGTAGAAGTTCTAGTAGTTGTAGCAGTAGCAGTAGTAGTATTAGTAGTGGAAAAATAGGTAGTAAAAGTAGTAGTAGTAGTAGTAATAGTAGTAGAAGTAGTAGGAGTTGAAATAGCAGTAGTAGTAGTAGTAGTAATATTAGGAGTAGGAATAGTTGTAGTAGTAGTAGTAGAAGTTGTAGCAGTAGTAGTGGTGGAGCGAATAGTAGGTATAGAAACATCAACATTAGTAGTAGTAGTAATAGTAAAAGTAGTTGGAGTAGTAGTAGTAGCAACCGTCGTAGTAGTAGAAGCCGTAGCAGTAGTAGTACTTTTAGTTTAAATAGTAGTAGTAGTAGTAGTAGTTATTGTGGTTAGCAATCGAAGTAGTGGTAGAGGTCGTCGAAATAGTAGCTATAGTAGTAGTCTTGCTAGCGGTAGTTGTAGTAATCATAGTATTAGTAGGAGCTGTGGTACTAGTAGTAGTAGTAGTAGCAATAGTAGTAGGAGTAATAGTAGTAGTAATAATAGCAGAGTATTAGGCGTGGTAGTCGTAGTAGCAATAGTAGTAGCAGTAGTAGTATTAGTAGTAGTAGGAGGAGGTGGAGTAGTAGTAGTAGTAGTAGTAGCACTAATAGTAGTAGTTGTGGTAATAGTAGTCGTAGTAGTAGCAATAATAGTGCTAGTAGTAATAGTAGTAGCAGTTATAGTAGTTTTAGTAGTAATAAGAGTAGAAGTAGGAGTAGTTGTAGTAGTAGCAGTGGTAGTACTGGAAGGAGTAGTAGTAGAAGTCGTAGTAATAGTAGTAGTTGTAGTAGTAGTGGTAATTGTTGTACTAATAGTAGTAGTATTAGAAGTAGTAGTAGTAGTAATATTAGTATTAGTAGGAGTAGTAGTAGTAGTAGTAGTGCTAGTTGTAGTAGTAGTAGTGGTAGTGGTAGTTGTTGTAGTAGCAGTAGTTGTGGTGGTAGTTGTAGTAGTTGTAATAGTCGTCATTGTTGTTGTTGTCATAGTAGTGGTACTACTGGTAGGAGTAGTAGTATAGGTAGCAGAAATAATGGTAGTAGTAGTAGGAGGAGTAGTAGTAGCAGTAACACTAGAAGTAGCAGCAGCAGCTGTAGTAGTAGTAGCAGTGGCAGAAGTAATAGTGTAGTAGTAATAGCAGTAGAAGCTTTTGAAGTAGCTGCAGCTACCAAAATAGAAGTAGTTGAAGATGTAGTAGCAGCCGTAGCAACTGGAGTAAAAGCTACTACAGCAGCAGTAGTTGTACTAGTACTAGTAATAGTACTAGTAGTAGTTGTAGTAGTAGTAGTAGTAATAGTAGTAGTAATAGCAACTGAAGTAGTAGTAGTAGTGATAGTAGTGGAAGTAGTAGCTGTAGAAGTGTAACAGAAGTAGTAGTGGAAGTTGCACTGACAACAGCAGTAGTAATAGTAGAAGTAGTTGTATAGGAGTAGTAGAAGTTGTAATATTAGTCGTACTAGTAAAAGTAGTTGTAGTAGCAGTAGTAGTATTAGTAGTAGAAGTAGTAGTAGTAGTAGTAGTAACAGTAGTAGTAGTCATAGTAGTAGTTGTAGTAAGAGTAGCAGCAGCAAGAGTAATAGTAGCAGTAGCCAAATTTATAGTTATAATAGCAGTAGCAGCAACAGTAGTTGTAGTAGGAGTGTTAGGTGTAGTAGAAGTGCTTGGTATTGTAGTAGTAGTAGGAGGTGTAGTACTAGTAATCGTAGTAGTAGTAGCAGTGGTAGTTGTTTTAATAGTAATTTTTGTAGTAGTACTTGTAATAGTATTATTATTATTAGTAGTAGTAGTAGTAGTAGTTGGAGTAATTGTGGTAGAGTAGTAGTAGAGGTAGTAGCAATAGTAGTAGTAGCAGTAGTAGTAGGAGGAGAAGTAGTAATAATAGGAGAAGTATTAGTAGTAAGAGAAGTAGTAGTAGCAACAATAGTTGTAATAGTAATAGTAGTATTTGTAGTACCAGCAGTAGTAGTAGTATCAGAAGTGGTAGTGGAATTAGTTGTAGTAGTGGCAGTAACCGTAGTAGTAGAAGTAATGGTGGTAGCATTAGTAGCATTAGTAGTAGTTGTTGTAGCAGCTATAGAAGGAGTTGCGGTAGTTGTCGTGGTAGTAATAGCAGTAGTAGCAGAAACAACAATAATAGTAAGAGGAGATGGAGTAGTAGTCGTTGTTATTGTTATTGTAAGAAAAGTTGTTGTAGTAGTAGTAGTATTTGTAGCAAAATCACTAATATTAGCAATTGCAATAATAGTAGAATTATTAGTGGTAGTAGTAGAAGTAGTTGTATAGGCAACAGTAGCAGTAGTGATAGTAATAGTAGTTGTACAAGTAGCAGTAGTAGCAATAGTAGTAGTCGTAGACGTAATAGTTGAGTCAGTAGTAGCAATAGTAGTAGAAGCAATAGTAGCAGTAGCCGTCGAAGTAATAGCAATAGTAACAGTAGAAGTGGAAGTAGTGGTAGTAGTAGCCATAATAGTAGCAATACTAGTAGTAGCGGAAGTAGCAACAACAACAATAGCAGGAGTACTACTAGATGTACTAACAGTGGTTCTATTAGCAGTAGTAGAAGCAGTAGTAGTACTAGTACCAGCTACAGCAGTAGTACTACTTCTACACTTATTGCTACTAGCTAGTACTACTACCACTCTTGCTCCTACTATAGATACTCCTAATCCTGCTATTTCTGCAGCTGCTATGACAACTTGTAATACTGCTACTGCTGCTGTTGCCACTACAACTTCTACTGCTACTCCTTCTCCTCCTACTACTATTACTACTACTAGTCTGAGTACTACTACCACCACTACTACTACTACTGTTATTACAACCACTTCTACTACTACAACGAATACTACTACCTCTACTGCTAATACTAATCCAATTACAACTACTTCTATTACTATTGCTACTGCTACTACTACTACTAATACTATTACTATTACTACTACTACTACCACCATTACTACTGCTACCACTACTATGACCACTACTATTCCTACTTCTGTTACTACTACTACTCCTACAACTACTACAACTACTACTAGCCTCCGCCTACCGACTACTCCTACAACTAATACTATAATGACTGGTGGCTGCTAGGTCTGCGCTGCCGACAACCACGTACGAAAACAACAACTATATACTACTTCATAACGATACACTATTACTCTTACGTGCGCAACAAGTACTTTACTACAAACACTGCCACTATTATTCTTCTGGCTACTGACTACTCCTGATTACTATTCCCACTACAATCTATTATACTACTATAACTACTACAACTACTAGTACTATTACTACTACTACTGCTACTGCTACTACAACTACAATTCCTTCCACTATTGCTACTGCTACTACCACAACTACCTCAATTACCACCACCACAACTACTACTATTACTACAACAACAACTACTACTACTTCGACTACTCCATCTACTATTGCTACTACTACTACTACAACTATTCCTGCTCCAACTCCTACTACTACTACTTCTACTCCTACCACTACTACTACTTTTGCTACTACTACTCCTACTCCAACTCCTATCACTACTACTACTCTGACTACCACTACTTCGATAACGACTACTCCTATTAGGACTTCTTCTACTACTATTACTATTACTATTACTATTGCTATTTCTACTACTAGTACAGCCACTATTTCAAC
The DNA here is from genome assembly GCA_005019695.1 of Trichopus zeylanicus subsp. travancoricus. NCBI lineage: Eukaryota > Viridiplantae > Streptophyta > Magnoliopsida > Dioscoreales > Dioscoreaceae > Trichopus > Trichopus zeylanicus. Next base: position 182,405 of record RXID01014458.1, on the reverse strand, counting down.
TACTACTATTCCAGCTATAACTACTACTACTACTCTTGCTGCTACTACTACTACTGCCACTATTTTAACTACGACTATTCATGCTACTACTACTACTCCTACTCAAATTCCTATTGCTACTACTACTCCTCCTCCTCCTCCTACTATTACCACTACTACAACTACTACTACTCCTACTACTACTGCTGCTGCTCCAACTACTCGTAATACTACTACTACAACTACTACTACTATTACTACAACTACTACTACTATTACTATTCCTACTTCTGCTACTACTACCGCTACTCTTACTACTACTACTGCGATAGTTACTCCTATTTCTACTACAGCAACTACTACTACTACTATGTCTACTACTCCACTTACTACTACTCCTACACCTACTATTCCTACTCCTAATACTACAAATACTATGCTTAGTACCACTACTACTACTTGCACTATTACTACTAATACTTCTACTATTGCTGCAACAACTACTACGAAACTTCTACTACTACTCCTACTCATACTCCTACTCCTCCTCCTACTACTACTCCTACTAGTACTACTGCTACTCCTACTTCTGCTACTACTACTACTGCTACTACTATAACTGCTACTACTTCGACTCTTAGCTCCTCTTACTACTACTATAACTAACAATCGCATGACTACAACTATTGATACTATAACTATTACTACTACTACTACTACTACAACAATTACTATTACCCCTACTCTGCCTACTACTTCTACTACTACTACCATTGCTACTTCTACCACTACTACAACTATAAGTACTACTGCTACTGCTGCTGCTACTACAACAACCAATACTAGTACTACTACCACTACTACAACAACTACTGCTGCTACTACTATTGCAACTCCTACTCCTACTACTACTACTACTGCTACTGCTATTCCTACTACAAGAACTACTACTCCTACTCCTACTCCTACTACAACTACTACTCCTACTCCGACTAGTACAACTACTACTACTCTACTAGTACAACTGCTACTACTAGTACTCCTACCACTACCACTAATATTACTACAACTACTACAACTAAAAATACTACTATTACTACTACTACTACTCCTACTACTACTATTGATACTACTGCTAAAACTACTACAACTACTACTTGAAATACTACTTCTGTTATTGCGGCTACAGCTGCAACTACTACTCCTACTACTATTACTCATACTCCTACTACTACACTACTACTACACTTACTACTACACCTACTACTACAACTACTTTTGCTACTACAACTACTAGTGGTAGTACTCCGACTATTGCTACTACCACTCCAACTCCTACTCCTACTACTGCTACTACAACTAATACTCCTACTCCTACTCCAACTACAAGTAGTACTACTCCTACTCCTAGTTCTACTACAACTACTACTACTCTGCTAGTACAACTGCTACTACTAATACTTCTTCTTCTTCTTCTTCTTCTTCTTCTACTACTAATACTACTATTAATAATAATAATAATAATAAAACTACTACTGCTGCTACAACTATAGCTGCTACTGTTCCTGTAGCTGCTGCTATTACTACTACTACTTCTACCACTGCTTCTACTCCTACTACTACTACAACTACTATAGTTACTACTCCTCTTCTAACTACCGCTACTACTACCCCTACTCCTTTTACTACTGCTGCTGCTACTACTACTACTACTACTTACTCCTCTTACTACTCTTATTACTACTATACTACTACTACTTACTACTACTTCTACTACTACTTCTACTATACTTCTCTCCAACTCCTTTACTACTACAATACTTACACTTTACTAATCCTACTACTACTTCTACTTACTACTCCTAATACTATACTGCTAGTACTACTACTAATACTACTCTGCTAGTACAAACTGCTACTACTAGTAGTCCTACTACTACTACTACTACTACTACTACTACTACTACTATTACTACTACTACTACTACTACTACTACTACTTCTACCAATACTACTACTACTAATAATAATAAAACTACTATTGCTGCTACAACTACAGTTGCTACTGTTCCTGCAGCTACTACTCCTGCAGCTACTGCTATTACTACTAGTACTACTTCTACCACTACTCCTACTCCTACAACTACACCAACTACTACTGTTACTACTCCTCTTCTAACTACCGCTACTACTACCCCTACTCCTTTTCCTACAGCTGCTGCTGCTACTACTACTACTACTACTACTACGACTACTATTACTACTACTACTACTACTACTACTATTACTACTACTACAACTACTTCTACTTCTACTTATACTCCAACTCCTACTACTACTACTACAATTACTAATACTACTACTACTACTACTACTACTACTACTACTGTTGCTGCTATTGCTACTATTATTGCTACTAGTACTACTACTAAATTACTATTACCACTCATACTATTACTTCTACTTCTACTATTGCTAGTACTAATACTACTACTGCGACTTCTAATGCCAAGACTGCTACTACTAGAATAACTACTACTTCTACGACTGCTACTGCTGTTGTGTTGCTACTGTAGCTACTGTTGCGACTATTGCTGCTATTATTGTCGTTGTTACAGCGACTATTGCTGTTGCTTCTACTACTACTATTGCTACTATTGTTGCTACTGCCACTACTACTACTTTTACAACTATTATTACTACTTCTAGTACTACTACTGCAACAACAACAACAACAACAACAACAACTGATACTACTACTACTACTATAACTATTACTACTACTCCTACTCCTCCTCCTCCTCCTACTACTGCTACAACAATAACAACAACAACAACTACGAATACTTGTACTATAACTACTACTGCTACTACTACTACTGTTACTACTACTATGACTACTATTGCTGCTACTACTACTACAACACCTATACCTAATACTATTACTACTCCTACAACTACAACTATTACTACTATTACTACTATCTCTATTCTAAGTCCTAGTACTATTACTACAACTCATCCTATTACTACAAATGCTACTGCTGCTGCTGTGACTACTCCTACAACTGCTACTACAACAACTACTACTAATGCTACGACTACTACTAATACTAATTCTACTACTACCCCTACAACAATAACGACAATAACTACTACTATTGCAACCACCTACTTTGACTACAACTACTATCGCTACAACTATTGCTCCTACTGCTACTGATACTAATACAACTACGATTGCTACTCCTACTACTACTAGTACTGCTACGACGGCAACTACTACTATTGCTAGTAATACTACTACTGCTACTCCTACTCATACTCCCACTATAACTACTTCTACTACTGCTACTACTACAACTACTGCAACTTCTTTGACTACTCTTACTCCAACTCCTACTACTACAACTACAACTAATAATAGTACTACTAGTACTATTGTTAGTTGCTACTACTAGTACTACTACTACTCCTCTTCCTACTAGTACTTATACTAGTACTACTGTTGCTACTACTAACACTACCGCTATAACTACAAGTATGACTGCAACTGCTGCTACTAATAATACTACCACTACTTTAACTACTATTACTAGTACACCTACTATTGCTATTACTACTACTACTCCTACAACTACTACTACTCCTACTCCTAGCACTACAACAACAACTACAACTCCAGTAGTACAATTGGTACTACTTGTACTACTACTTCCACTACTATTACTATTACTACTACCACTATTACTAATACTGCAACTACTACTACTGCTACTACCACTAAAACTACTACTACTACTAATTATACTACAACTACCGCTGCTGCTGTACCTGCTACTAATACTACTGCTCCTACAACCACTACTAATACTACTACTGCTACTCCTACACCTACTACAACAACTATATTTGCTATAAGAACTATTAGTGCTACTACTCCTATTATTGCTACTACTACTCCTACTCTGAGCCCTACTACTGCAACTACTACTACTACTCCTACTCCTACTACAACTACTGTTACCCCTACTCCTACTACTACTACTACTACTCTACAAGTACAAATTCTACGACTAGTACTCCTACACGTACACCTAGTACTACTACTACTACTACTACTAACACTACAACTACAACTACTACTGCTACCACTACTACTATTAGTAAAACTTCTACTACTACTACTGTTGTAGCTGCAATTGCTATTACTACTAGTCCTACTGCTCCTACTCCTACTCCAACTCCTACCGCTAATATTACTACTAGTACTACTACTACTACCACTACTACCACTACTACTGCTCCTACTACTGCTACTCCTACTCCTAATAATAGAAATACTACTCCTACTGCTTGTACTACTAGTACTACTAGTACTACTACTACTATTATTGTTGCTACAGCTGCTGTTATTACTACTACTACTATTTCTACCACTATTCCTCCTCCCACTACAACTCCTACTACTCCTACTACTACTCCTACTCCTACTAGTCCTACTATTAATCCTACTCCTATTGCTACTACTTCTACTATTACTACTACTAATACTACTTCTACTTCTACTTATACTCCAACTCTTACTACTACTATAGTTACCAATACTAGAACTACTACTATTGCAACGACCACTACTACTAGTAATAATTATAGTAATAGTAATAGAAGTAGTAGTGATAGTAGAAGTAATAACAGTAGTAGTATTAGTAGTAGTAGTAGTAGTAGTAGTAGTAGTAGTAGTAGTAGTAGTAGTTGTAGTAGTAGTAGTTGTTGTAGTAGTAGTATTAGTAGTAGTAGCCGTAGAAGCAGGGACAGTAGTAGTAGTAGTAGTAGTAGTAGTAGTAATAGTAGTAGCAGTACAAGTAGTAGTAGTAGTAGTAGTACCAATAGTAGTCGTAGTAGTAGTAGTAGTAATAGTAAGACTACTAGTTGTGGTAGTAGTTTTAGTAGTAATAGTAGTAGTACCAACAGTAGCCGTAGTAGTAGTAGTAGTAATAGCAAGACTACAAGTAGCGGTAGTAGTTGTAGCAGTAGCAGTAGTATTCCCTGTGGTAGTAGTTATAGTAGTAGCAGTAGCTAGAGTAGTAGTAGTAGCAACATCAGTAGCAGTAGTAGTAGCAATAGTAGTAGTCATAGTGGTAGTAGTGGTAACTGTAGTAGTGGTAGCAGTAGTAGTGCGAGTAGTAATGGGAGCAGTGGTAGCAATTCTAGTTGTACTGGTAATAGTATTAGTAGTAGTAACAGTAGTAGTACTATAGCGGTCATAGTAGTAGTAGTAGTCATAGTAGTAGCAAAGCTAGCAGAAGTGGTTGTAGTAGCAGTAGTAGCCATAGAAGCTATAGTAGCAGTGGTAGTGGTCACAGGTTTAGCAGTTGCAGCAGTAGTGGTAGTAACAGTAGCGATAGTTGTAGGAGTAATGGTAGTAGTTACAGTAGTAGCAGCAGTAGTGGCAGTAGTAGCAGCCGTAGTAGTTGTAGTAGTAGTAGTAGTAGTCGTAGTAGTAGTAGTAGTAGTAGAAGTTGTAGTAGCAGCCATAGCAATGGTAGAAGTAATAGTAGTATTAATAGTTGCAATAGGAGTAGTAGTAATAGTAGTAGGAGGAGAAGTAGTAGTTGTTGTTATTGTAGGAGAAGCTATAGTAGTAGTAGTAGGAGTAGCAGCAGTAGTAATGTAGTAGTAGTAGTAGTAAGAGTAGTAGTTGTTGTAGTAGTAGTAGTCGTAGTAGTAACAGTAGTAGCAGTAGCTGTAGTTGAAGTAGAAGCAGTAGTAGCAGTAATAGTAGTTGTAGTAAGAGTAGGGGTAGTAATAGTAGTAGTAGTACTACTAGTAGTAGCTATTATGGTAATAGTATTATTAGTAGTAGCAATAGCACTAGTAGCAGTAGTAGTGGTAGTAATAGTAGCAACAGTGCAAGTAGTAGTGGTGGTTGTAGTAGTTGTAGCAACAGCAGTAGCAGTAGTAGTTGTAGTAGTAGCAGTAGCAATTGTAGCATTAGTAGTAGTAGTAGTAACAATAAGAGTACTAGTTATGGTAGTAGGTGTAGCAGTAATAGCAGTATTCGCTATAGTAGTAGTCATAGTTGTAGTAGTAGTTGTAGTAGCAGTAATAGCAGCAGTAGTTGTTGTAGTAGTAGCCGCAGTAGCAGAAGTAGTAGCAATAGTAGTGGTAATAGTGGTAGTAGTGGTACAAGTATCATCAGTGGCTGTAGTAGTAGCAGCAATATTAGTCGTAATAGTAGTAGTAGTAGCAGTGCTAGTAGTAATAGGAGTTGTGCTAGAAATTATAGTCATAGTAGTAATAGTATTAGCAGTAGTACTAGTAGTTATAGTGGTAGTGGTCATAATTGTAGTAGTAGTCATAGTAGTAGCGAAACTAGCAAAAGTGGTCATAGAAATAGTAGCAGTAGTAGCAATAATAGTAGTAGCAATAGCAATAGTTGTAGCAATAGTAATCATTATTGCAGTAGTAACAATTCAGAAGTATTAGTATCGCATCCACTTGTACAAAAGATACTTTTCAAAAGTAACTTTACAAAAAGGCGCATCCACTATGGCATTGGATTAGATAAGGTAAGTAAGAAGCGATATACTCCCCACCACACTTCTGTTGGATTGTTTGCTAAAAAGCGTCCATTCACTTGATTGAACTAATAGTAAGGTTAACGGCTCGCTCAAGTTGGTCATCTATCTGTTTAATGGCTGGGTACCATTGTGCCCAAAAATTATCGGTCTTCCACAGCTTTAGGCATTCCTTAGTTTTTAAGGAATGTATCTCCCGTAGCTGAATGAGAGCTGTAAGTGCTTCCTGCACTGCCTGTTGTTCCAAGTGCCGGATGTCACTTCTGATGGAGTTATGAACGTCCGGGGGCAGCGGTTGGCATCCAAGTAGCCGGATGAGCTGTGAGTAGCGCATAACGCCACCAGCATTGTCGTTCGTTGGTCCTGAGCTCCCTTGTGTGGTGCTGTGCTGACTTCCTGTTGAGCCATAGCTGCGAGACTCAGCTTCTCCTGTTCTCCCTCTGTCAGCCATCCTAAAATAATAACACAGTTAATTAACCTGCAGAGGGCGTCCGCTAGTTGGTTGTCTCCTCCATTGACGTGTTCAAACTGTACAGTGATTCCTATCCCTGTTATGTAGTCCGTGAATGTTATCCACCTGACCCTGGATGGTTTGTTATTGGAGGATTTGTTGAAGAAGCTTATAATTGCTTGACAATCCATCCGGACAGTTAACTCAGCCTTGTCAAGGTAGTAAATTTTTAGAGCTTCTAGGGAATTTGTGACAGCATAGATCTTCGCATCAATTGTAGATTTTGGCGGATTAAACTCGCCACTTGCATAGGCACACACTTTTTTTGTTGATCTCGGGTCATATATTTGGGTTTTCCATTTGCATATACCCCCCCATCCTTCCATCCAGCCGTCTGCTTCCAAGATAATGTAGCACTCTTTTGGTGGTACCTCTAAATCAGGCAATTTCTGGGCGAGATCTTTTATCTATTTTACAAGGCCCCAATCCTAAGAATTCCATCTTCTTTCGCTTGTTGGACTTGTTTCTGCATATAATGGTCCCAATAATTTCCCCAAATTTGGGATATAACTTCAGGCATAGTTGAGGACTCCCAGCCATGACCTTAGTCCCTTTGTGGCGGTTAGCTTCTGCTCCTGGAAATTGGCAATTCATTTGATTATGTGGGGCTGTAGTTTTACCTTCTGATCCCCGATCACTGCCCCTAAGAATTCCACCTCCGGGACTGCTATTTTCATCTTTGTGGGGCTAAGAATTAACCCGTTGTCCTCACAGATCTGCAGCATAACTCCCAAGTGCTTTGCATGCTGCTCTTCATTTTATGAGAAAACCAGAATATCATCAATATAAACAGCAATAAATTCCTCTGTACCTTGGAAGCATTTATCCATTTTTCTTTGAAACACCGCAGGTGCATTCTTTAATCCGAAGGGCATAACCAGCCATTCATATAATCCTTCCGGCACCCAAATGGCAGTCCATTCGATTGAATCCAGGTGCATTGCGACCTGATGAAAGCCACTTTTTAGGTCAAATTTTGAGAAGATCTTGCTGGTGCTTACCCTTCTCAGTATTGTGTTTATCCCAGGGAGGCTGTATTGGTCTTTTTTAGTAATGTCATTCAATCTTTCGTAATTAAAGACCATTCTTTTCTTCCCTTTCACTTCTTGTCCAGTCTTTGGATCAATGCTTGTCCAAGAGTTAACAATGATTGCTGTTGTCCGATGCCTGCTTCTACTAGGTCTGATGACCCCAATCTCAAGCAATGCCTGCACATGTCTTTTGAATGCATCATGTAAATAGGGAGTAACATGCTTGAGGGGCTTATCTGTAATGCTGTAGTCATGGTTCTGGATGTCTAGTTGACACACCACCTAGTTCTTCAGCCAGTGCCTCAAGGGGTCTTCACCGATGTAGCCTGCTCCTTTAAGCCTCTGTATCATAGGTTCAAACTTACGCAGGAAAGACTCCCTGCTTTTCTCCTGGTTGTAGTACACAGACTCTTTAATGTCAATGTACTCATCCTCCTCCAATTCCAGTTCCTCCAAGGCTGCCGTCACTACTGCTACAGGGGTAGTATTAATGGTAGTTAGATTTTTATAAAAAGTAACCATACTACCTTCTATACGTACTCCCCCTTGCATTGCTCTTATGAAGTTGCACCCAATGATCATTTGGATGCCATCTCCTAATTCCATCCTAAAGCTGTAAGTGTATGGGATCCTAAAGATGTTCTCCCCGATGTACATCCTTCCTTGTTTAAACTTTTTGTCTGGCGTTTGCCTCGAGTTGATCCCGCTGAAGTGTACTACGAAGCAATTTTTTTCAACAGCTTCCTTTGGAATGGAGGCTTCATCTACACAGCATGTGGTTGCACCGGTATCTAGTATTGCCCTTACTTGGAATCTGGGAATTCCAGGAATTTCGAACTCCACCTGCATATTATATAACATATTTTTCACCATTATGGGCCCTGCTTGCTGTTGCGGTTCCTGCTGCCCTGCTACAGAGGCTTTGAGGATTTTCTCCTGCATCAGAACATTAGCATCTTCTTCCCTGATACCGATCCCCCTTCTGATATCATTAGCTTCTAGCTCCTCCTCATCCTATTGGAGCTCTTTTTCCAATCCAAGATCTCGTAGCTTTTCCTTGTAGTGCTCAATCTCCCTTTTGAGCCGCGCAATCTCCCCTTCACACCATGAGATGTAATATTGCTGCTCTTGAAGTAGCTGCTATGGGAAAAATGGCGCGGGTGCTACGGGCGCCATTGGAACCTATTTTTTGAAATAATAGGGGCCACATAGATTACATGCTGTTACCTTACATTCTATGCAGTGAATTTGCACCCTTTCTAATGACTTTATTTTACATCATGAATAGTTTTCATGCTGTGGTTGCACAAAGTCATTATGCTGCCAATTATGTAGATAGTTCATTTGCTCCTCGGGCAACTTCACCTGCGGTCGGTACCCTCCTTTAATTTCTCCTAACATAAGGATCAATTCTTCTAGAGTCACCACCTTGATTGATTGCATCGGCTCTCCATCCTCTCCTTCAGAGATGCTGAGGATGGGGTCACTTTGTGCTTCGCCTTCCTGAACTGGTAAAACATCATATTCATCAGGAATAGCCAGTTGCTCAAATATAGCCACTCTTTTCATATGCCTCCTGTCATTAGGGCATTCCCTTGCAAAATGCCCTTCCTGCCCACAGAGAAAGCACTTACACTTCCTATTTCTAACTAAATGCTTCGTCTTCTCCACTCCGATATGGGTTTCGTGAGGCTTTCCTCTGTATGTAGTTGACTTCCTTAACCCATACTTCTTCTCCTTTTTGTAGTAACCTGGTATAGGGATCTGGCTACGAAAAGAAAGATCTTTCAAGGACCTCTTAAATGTTGTGTCCTTACATTCTGCCTCCAGGAACTTATAGGCAAAGAGTATTCTGGGCAATACTCCAACCTGGACTCCAGAGTACCTCTGATCAAATGCCTCCTTTATCTTTCTTCCCAAATCTGCAGGCATTTTTAACCAAAATTTTTTTGATAATTTTGTACCTGTATAGAGTCTTCCGGTCTTTGTTGCGAGTCTCATGTAGTCATTCATATATTTGACAATGTCCTTGACACTGTCACACGACAGATGCTCAAGATCTCTGTACGCCTCATCTTGGATGGCAGTAGATCCAGTAGTGGGGTCTTCCAGGGTAAATACTCTTCTTATATGGGATAAAATGTTTTGTGTCCCTTCTCGCCCTTCTCCCGTTAAAATGAGCCCCTGATATTCTTCCCCGTACTGCATTCTCCACTTGATCCACGTGAGCTTCTCTACTACCCCCAGTAAATTTTCTATGTAATCAAGCTTATCTCTCACATCGGTAAACCCCATGCTTGCTATGTGGTTCCTCGTAATGGACTCCCACATCGAGAATACATCATCAAATAATCCCAATTGTTCTGGGATCCTGAAGAGGGCTCCTCTTCCTTGCTAGGCTGAGGGTAGATTCCACATCTCATTGTTCGCCGCCCACTTGAAAGTCCCCTTTTCATAGCCCTTAAAGATTGGTTCTTGTCTTGATGATGAAGGGGTTGAGGACGGAGGATAACATGGGGGTCCCATCGATGTGTCCATGGGGGGTCTATAAGGTGAAGTTACAGCACTTAAATATAAGGCTTCCGACAATTGTTTGAGCGTCGGATATTCAAGTGCCTCTTGAGGATCATCATCCTCACGCCCTACTGCAACAATGTTGTCAGGGCAATCTTTATGCACTTCATCATTTTGGTAGGAATCCCAGACTGGTTCATCTTTCATAGGGTAATCGAGGGTTCCGACATGTTCAAAGGCTTCATCCTGTAGTCTGCTGAAATATGTGTCCTCCCAGTCATTAGATTCCTCCAATGAGGGGTCCATGGGCCGAGGTACAGAGGCCCATGGGCGTGTATCCTCTACATGGATCCTCAAGGGATTCCCTTGATACTGGTCCGAACTTTCCCTTGGTGCTGGAGAAGTCTCAGCTTCTAGGAAAATAGCTATGATTTGTTGAGAGCGAACTTCCTCCTCATCGCTCTGTACTTCCTCATCCCTTTTCTTATAGCAGGATACCCTGGGGGTTGTAGTGACCGCATAATTTCGGAAGCTTAATGCAATACTCCCGTCAACCAGGCCGTGGTTGATTACTTCCGCAGGTTGCCTGGAACTTGGGGCTTGTGTTGGCTTTATCACCCAATTGAGTCCCTGGAGCGCCGCTGTTGAGTACCTTCTTCTTGGAAGAGCCCTTACACCATGGCTTACTAGGTAGTCAACAACTCCTTGGACTTCAAAGGCAAACCCAACATTAGGAGTATTGGATAGCCTTCCGATGAGGCCTCTTGTGATCAAGAGGTTAGCCTCACTGTTCTGCCACTGCCTATAGCCCCTGGTTAAAATAGAAACTTGAATGTTTCTAAAAAAATCACCAATTGTTAACATCATATCGGGAATAACATACACAAGTTGACTTCCCCTGGTTAAGTCCACCTCCATAGCAGCCAGTATAGACCGGTCTCCCAGCCATCTATTATCCCTAAATAATATGAGGGATAGCATACCTTCTTCCTGCCTATGGAGGGTCTGGATTCTCACCTGTAGTATGCCCAGGTGGATGTATTGAAACCCACTCCGCTGAAGCTTGTCAAAACTCTCCTCCTGAATGAACATCCTATCCTGCTGGCTGTTGTCAGTGCACGGGATGGCTTCCTCGGATCTATGCATATAGACCCGATGATGGGCATCATCGCTCCTGGAGTGGTACAGGACTTCGGCAGGGATTATTGACGCCCGTTCCCTCATTGATAGTTGCAACTCAGCTTGAGGGTCAATCTGCTGCTCCAGGATTTGCTGGGAAGGTGGCTTCCCAATTAGGCACCTCCCAATTCTCCTGGCCACTTCCTACACATTATGCATGTGGCGCTGACCCCTTCTATATCCTCTGATTTGATCTTCGAATAGTGGAGTCACCGATGATGTAGACGCCTGCTCCTGGATAGTCCTTACAGCCATTAGTTTCCTTCCAGCTTCTCGTTTTCTTCCTTGAGGATTTTGAAAGGGTCCTTGAATACTCGAAGGGTGCCTTTTCCTTCCTTTGGCTTCTCTTGAGGCCCTAAGGAGAGACTCCTCTGCTCTTTGATCTCTTCTTAGCTCTTTTGGATATCCCCTAACCTCCTACTTATATCTCTTGGGATTCCTAAGGACTCTCTTCCTATAAATCCTGGCTGCCTAACTATTTGAGTAACCAGACTGTAGACCCCCTCACTCAATGAAAGTTTGTCTTCTAGGAATACAGAAGTTAAATTTTTCAAGGCCTCCCTAAGATCAGAAACTTCTTCTTCAAGGTCCTCACACCTCTCAAGGATTTGCTTAAAGTTTTTCAAATTAACTCGGGATGAGAGACAAATATGGTCATGTATGACAGTAATATTGTTGGCCAATTGGTTTAGGGGAACACTTTTGGTTGAGACAAGGTCAAGGGATTCTAGGTTTGAGGTTCGGGATTTGCTATACCACTCTTGTATTGCCTTCTCCCAGACTTCAAACATTTATAATACCATAGTTACCGCTAGACAATAACCGGGTGTGTCCTCACAAGTCGCAGCTCATCTAGATGTGCCCTTGGGCTTACTCACGGCCTCATGCCTTAACTGCCAAGTTAGGATCTAGCCTTTTGCTTTGCCTTGTTAATATAACACCAATGATTATGGTTTAGTAGCCCCTAAGGTAGAATAAAAATTGAAATGGAAGAAAGTAAAACGAAAATGGGATGAAACAAACCTTCCCCTTAAGCCTTTCATACCTTAACCTTAAAGGATTTTACTCCAGAGCCATATCTTTCAATCTAGCTCTGATACCAAGATCACAAACACTAGATACCAAGATCACAAACACTAGATCAGAACGAAACGTAAAGAGAATAAGGAGGAAGATATGGAAGAACTCACAGATAACTCTACGCTTCGCTTAGGAACTCCGATGATCCGCTCTTATTATGTCGTCCTCCTTTTATAGGAGGAAATTTTACACCAGTAGATGCGATAAGATCGCATCAACTTTTACAAAGTAACTTTACAAAAGTAACTTTACAAAATGGCGCATGCGATAAGATCGCATCCACTTTTACAAAAGATACTTTTCAAAAGTAACTTTACAAATTATTAGTATTATCAGTAGTAGCAGTAGAAGTCATCGCAACAATAGCGGTAGTTGTAGTAGTTGTAGCCGTAGTAGTAGCAGTAGTAGTAGTAACTGTAGCAATAGTAGTAGTTGTTGTAGAAGGAGTAGCAGTAGTAGCAAAAGTAGTAGTAGGAGTAGTAGTAGTTGCAGAAGTAGTAGTAGTTGTAGCAATAGTTGAATAAGTAGTTGTAGGATTAGTACTAGTAGCAGTAGTAGCAGTTGCAAAATTAGTAGGAGTAGTAATGGACATAGCAATAGAAGTAGTGGTAGACATAGTAGTAGTAGTAGGTGTAGTTGTAGTAGCGGTAGTCGTAATAGTAGCAGCAGCAATCGTAGAAGCAACAATAGCAGCAGTATTAGTAGTATTATGAGTTGTGTTAGTTCCTGTGATAGCTGTAGTAGTAAAAGCAGTAGTAGTTGTAGCAATAATACCATTAGTTATAGTTTTTCTAGTAGTAGTACAAGCAGTAGCAGTCATAGCCGTAGTAGTAGTAATTGTAGCAGTAGAAGTAGAAGCTGCAGTGGTAGTACCTTTAGTTGTAGCAGTAGAAGTAGCAGCAGTACTGGTAGGATTAGCAGTAGCAATTGTATTAGTAGTAGTAGTAGTAGTAGTAGAGGAAATGGTGGTAGTTGCTGTAGTAGCAGCAGCAGGGGCAGTAGTAGCAGCCATAGCAATTATAGTAGCAGTAGCAGTAGCAGAAGTATTAGTAGAAGAAGTAGTAGTAGAATTTAATAGTAGAAGTAGGAGTAGTAGTAGCAGTATTAGCATCAGCATTAGTAGTAGTATTTAGCAGTAGCAGCAGTAGTAGCAGTAATATCGGCAATAGTAGTAGTAGCTGAAGTAGTAGCAGTAGTTATTGTAATAGTGGTGGCAATTGCAATAGTAGTAGTAGCAACAAAATTAGTAGTAGTAGCAACAGTAGTAGTAGTAGTCGTAACAATACCAGTAGAAGGTATAGTGGTAGTAGTAATAGTTATGGAAGTAGTGGTAGTAGCAGATTCTGTAGTAGCAGTAGTACTTGCAGCAATAGTAGTATTAGCAGGAGGAGTAGTAGCGGCAGTGGTAGTAGTAGCAATACTGGTAGTAGAAGCAGTAGTAGCAGCAGTAGTGGCAGTAGTAGTAGCGGTAGCAAATGTACCAGAAGTAGTAGTAATAGTAGCCGTAGTAGCAGTAGAAGTAGTAGTAGTAGGAGTTGATAGTAGCAGCAGTAGCAGTAGTAGTAGCAGCAATAGCAGAAGTAGCAGTAGTGGTGGTAGTAGTAGTTAGTAGTAGTAGTTGTCATAGTAGAAGTAGTAGCAGTAGTAGTAGCAGAAGTAGTAGCAGTCGTAGCAGTAATAGTAGTAGCTGTGGCAACAACCATAGTAGTAGTGGTAGTTGTTGTAGTAGTTGTAGTAGTAGCATTAGTAGAAGTAGAAGAAGTAGTAGTAATAGTAGAGGCAGTATTAGTAGTAGTGGTGGTAGTAGCCAAAGTTGTAACAGAAGTAGTAGTAGTAGTAGTCATAGTAGTAGCAGTAGTTGTTGTAGTAGTATTAAAAGTTGCAGCAACACTCATAGTCGCAGTAGTAGTTGCTACAACAGTCATAGTAGTAGTAGCAATAGTAATAGTACCAGAAGTAGTACTTGTAATAGTAGTAGCAGGAGCATTAGCAGCAATATTAGCAGTTGTTGTACTAGTAGAAGTGAAAGTAGTAGTAGTAGTTGTAGTAGTAGTAGTAGCTATAGTAGTAGTAGTAGTAGTCGTAGTAATAGTAGTAGTAATAGTATTAGGACTTGTAGTAGGAGCAATAGTAGTGGTAGTAGGAGTAGTAGTAATAGTACAATAGCAGCAATATTAGCAGTAACGGTACTAGTTGGAGAAGTAGTAGTAGAAGTAGTAGTATTAGTGGTAGTAGCAGTAGTAGCAATAGTACTAGTAGTTCTAGCAGGAGGAGTAGCAGTTATTGTAGAAGTAGTAGTAGTGGCAGTAGTAGTTGTAGTAACCGTAGTAGCAGTAGCGGTAGTAGCAGTAGTATAAGTAGTAGTAGTAGTAGGAGGAGCAGTAGCAGTTGTAGTAGCAGTAGTAACTGAAGTAGCGGTAATATGAGAAGTAGCAGTAGTAAGTGAAGTAGTGGTAATATGAGAAGTAGCAGTAATAGTTGTTGTTGTAGTAGCAATAATAGCAGTTGTACTAGTTGTAGAAGTATTAGTAGCAATGGTCGGAGGAGCATAGTAATAGTAGTTGTTGTAGCAGTCGTAGTCATAGTTGTACTCTTAGAGTAGTAGTACTACAAAAAGTAGTTGTTGTAGTAGTAGTAGTAGTCAAAATAGTAGTAGTGGTACTAGTAGTAGCGGTAGTAGTGGTAGAACCAATAGTAGTAAGTGTAGTAATTGTGGTTGTAGTAGTAGTAGTTGTAGTACCGGTAGTAGAGGCAATAGAAGTAGCAGTGCAGAAGTAGTAGTCGTAGTTGCTGTAGTCATAGTAAAAGTAGTAGTACTAGTAGTTGTAGCAGTAGATGTAGTCGAAGTAGTAGTAGTTATTGTAGGAGTAATAGTAGTAGTAGGAGCAGGAGTTGTACTAGTAGCAGCTGTAGAAGCAATAGCAGTAATAGTAGTAGTAGTTGGTGTAGTAGTAGTAGGAGGAGGAGGAGGATGAGTAGTAGTCCCACTAGTAGTAGTAGCTGTAGGAGCAGTAATAGTAGTAGTACTAGTAGTAGTATTAGTTGTAGTAGTAGTAGTTGTTGTTATTGTTATTGTTGTTCTTGTTATAGTAGTAGTAGTTGTTGTTATTGTTGTTCTTGTTCTTATTGTAGTAGTAGTTGTTGTAGTAGTAGTAGCAGTAATAGAAGTCGTGGTAGTAGTAGTAGTAGCCGTAGCAGTAGTAATTGTAGAAGTTGAGAAGCAGGGGAAGCAGCAATAATAGCTATAGTGGCAGTAGTAGCGATGGTACTAGTAGTAGAAGGAGTGGTAGTATTAGTAGTAGTAGTATTAGTAGTAACAAAAGTAGTAGTTGTAGTAATAGTAGTAGTAGAGGTAGTAGCAGCAGTAGTAATTGTCATAGTAATAGTAGGAACAGTAGTAATAGCAGTAGTAGAAGCATTAGTAGTTGTAGGAGTAGTAGTAGTAGTAGTTGTTGTTGTTGTTGTCATACTAGTAGTGCAGTTGTAGAAGGTGTAGTAGTAGTAGCAGCACTAGTAGCGGTAGTTGTAGGAGCAATAGTATCGTTAGTAGTAGTAGGATTAGTACTAGCAGTTGTAGCAGCAATAGTAGTAGTAGTAGTAGAACTAGTAGTAGTAGTGGGCATAGTAGTAAGTGCAGTAGTAGTTGCAATAGTGATAGCAGCAGCAATAACACTACTAGTAATAGCAGTAGCTGCAGTTGTATAGTATAAGTAGTAGTAGTGTTAGTAGTAACATAAGTAGTAGTAGTAGTAGTAGTAGTAGTAGCCACAGAAACATCATTAGTAATAGCAGTAGTAGTAGCAATAGTTGTAGCAATAGTCGCTGTAGTAGTAGCCATAGTAGAAGCAGAAGCATCAGTAGAAGTGGTAATAGTAATAGTAGTAGCAAAAGAATTAGTAATAGTAGTAGCAGTAGCAGTAGTAGTAGTAGTAGCAGAGTAGCAATAGTAGTAGGAGAAGCCATAGTAGTGGCAGTAGTAGTAGTAATTGCAGCAATTGTTGAAGCAACAACAACAATTATTGTAGTAGTAGTACAAGTAGCTGAAATAGTAGGAGCAGCAGTAGTAGTACACGCTACAGCAGTAGTAGCAGTAGCCAAAGCAAAAGCAATAGAACGAGCAGAAGTAGTAGCAGCAATAGTATTAGAACTAGTAGTAGTACCAGTAGTAACAGTAGCCGCAATAGTTATAGTAGTAGTAGTAGTAGTAACAACGATAGTAGGAGTAGTAGTAGTAGTAGTAGTAGTAGCAGTAGTAGCTGAAGTAGTAGTAGTAGTACCAACGATAATACTAGTGCTAGTAGCAACTATAGCAGTAGTAGTAGGAGTAGTAGTAGCAGTAGGAGAAGTAGTGTCAGTAGTAGCAGTAGTATTAGTAGTTGTTGTAGTAGTAGCAGTAGTATTAGCAAAAGTAGTAGTTATTGTAGTAGTAGTAGTAGTAGTAGTAGTAGTAGTAGTAGTAGAAGTAACAGTAGTAGCAGTAGCAGCAATAATAGTGGAAGCAGTAGTAGTAGAAGTAGCAATAGCAGCAGTAGTAGTAGCGGTTGTAGTATGAGAAGTAGCTGGAGTAGCAGCTGCAATAGTAGTAGTAGTACTATCTGTAGTAGTAGTTGTGGTTGTAGTAGCCGTACCAGTAGTAGTAGTAGCAGTTGTAGTAGGATTAATAGCAGTAGCAGTAATAGTAATAGTCGTAGTAGTTATAGCAGTAGTCCTAATAGTCGTAGTTGTAGTAGGAGTAGTACAAGCAGAAGCAGCAGTAGTAGTAGTAGTACTAGTAGTAAGAGTGGTAGTCGTAGTAATAGTACTAGTAGTACTAGTAGTAGTACTAATAGTAGTTGTAGTACTTGTACTAGTAGTCGTAGTAGTAGTAGGAGTACGGGCGACAGTAGAAGTTGTGGCAGTAGTAGAAGTAGTAGTAGTAGTCGTAGTAGTTGGAGTAATAGTAGTTGTTATTGTTATAGTCATAGTTGTAGTAGGAGTAGTAGTAAGTACAGTAGTAGCAGTAGTTTTTGTTGTAGTAGTAGTACTAGTAGTAGGAGGAATGATAGTAGTAGTAGTAAGTCATTGTAGCAGTACTACTTGTTGTTGTAGTAATAGTTGTAGTAGTAGTAGTATCAGTAGTAGTAGTCGTAATTGATGTACTAGTAGTATCGGTAGTAGTAGTAGTAGTAGTAGAAATAGTAGTAGCAGAAGCAGTAGTAGTAGAAGAAGTAGTAGTAGTAGTAGTATTAGTTGTTGTAGTAGTATTCAGATTATTGGTAGTAGTAGTAGTAGTAGTAGTAGTAGTAATAGCAGTAGCAGCAGTAGTGGTAGTTGTAGTAGGGTTCATGGTTTAGGATTTAGGGTGTTCGTTTCATGATTTTGTAATAGTAGTAGTAGTAGCAATAGGAGTAGCAGTAGTAGCAGTTGTAGTAGTAGCAGAAGCAGTAGCTGTAGTAGTAGTAGTAGTATTAGCAGCAATAGCAACATTCAGATTATCATTAGTAATAATAGTAGTAGTAGTAATAGCAGTTTAGTAGTAGTATTAGTAGCAATAGTATTATTCGGATTAGTAGTAGTAATAGTAGTAGTAGCAGTAGCAGTAATAGTTGAAGTAGTACTAGTAGTAGTAGATTTAGTAGTAGTACAAGTCATAGCAGTACTACTAGTAGTAGTATTAGTAGCAATAGAATTATTCGGATTAGTAGTAGTAATAGTAGTAGTAGCAGTAGCAATAATAGTTGAAGTAGTACTAATAGTAGTAGATATAGTGGTAGTACAAGTCATAGCAGTACTACTAGTAGTAGTATTAGTAGTAGTAGTAGTAGTAGTAGTAGCAAAAGTAGTAGTAGCAGTGGTTCTTCTAGTAGTAGTAGAAGTATCAGCATCACTCGTAGCTGTAGTAGTAGTCGTAGCAGCATTCGTAGCCATAGTAGTTATCCTAGCTGTAGTCATAGCAGTAGTAGTAGCAGTAATAGTAGCAGCAGGAGTAGTAGTAATCGTAGTAGCAGCACTATCAGTGGCAGCACCAGTAGTAGTAGTAGTAGTCGTACTTGTAGAAGTAGTAGTAGTAGTAGTAGTAGTAGTAATAGTAGTATTTGTAGTCGCACTAGTAGTATAAGTAATAGTAGTAGGACTAGGAGTATTAGTAGTAGTAGTAGTAATAGTACAATAGGGGCAATAGTTGTAGTAATAGTACTAGCTAGAGTAGTAGTAGCAGTAGTAGCGGTATTAGTGGTAGCAGCAGTAGCAGCAGCAGTAGTAGTACTAGTAGTGGGAGTGCTAGTCGCAGCATTAGCAGTACGAGCAACAACAGTAGCAGTAATAGTAGTAGTAGTACCAGTAGTTGCAGTAGTAGCAGCCACAGTAGCAGTGGTACTAGTAGTAGTAGGAGCAGAAGCCATAGTAGTTGTATATTAGCAACAATAGTATTAGTAGTTGTACTAGTAGTAGCAGAAGTAGCAGTTGTAGTAGTAGTAGATGTATTAGTAGCAATAGCAGGTTAAACGGATGTAGTAGTAGTAGTAGCTATAGTTGTTATAGTTGTAGTCTTAGCAGTAGTTGTAGCAATATGAAAAGTTCTAGTTGTAGTAGTAGTTGTAGTAGGACTAGTAGTAGTGGTAATAGTAGTAGCGGTTGTAACCGTAGTAGCAGTAGTGGTAAGAGTAGTACTAGTCGTAGTGGCTGTAGTCGCAGTAGCAGTAGAAGTTGTATTAGTGCTACTACTAGTAGTTGTAGTAGTAGATGTAGTAGAAGTAGAAATAGCAATTGAGGTAGTACTGATAGAGTAGGAGGAGGAGGCGGAGTGATAGCAATAGCAGCTATAGAAGCAATAGCAGTAGTAGTACTCGTAGTAGTAGTTGTAGTACTATCAGTAATAGTAGTAGTTGTTGTTCTTGTTCTTGTTGTTGTTTTCATAGTAGTAGTATTAGTAGCAGTAGTAGTAGTCGTGGCTACAGTAGTAGATGTAGTTATTGTAGAAGCAGTAGTAGTTGCAGAAGTAGTAGAAGTAGGGGAAGTAGTTGTAATAGCGGTAGCAGTAGTAGCAGCAGCAGCAATGGTATTAGTAGTAGAAGGAGTAGTACAATTTGTAGTGATAGTAGTATTAGTAGTAATAGAAGTATTAGTTGCAGAATTAGTAGTATTTGCAGTAGTAGTAGTAGTAGCAATAGTAGCAACAACTGCAGTAGTAGCAGTAGTAGTAGAAATAATAGAAGTAGTAGTAGCTGTAGTAGCAGAATAAGAAGTAGTAGTAATAGTAGCAAGAGCAGCAGTAGCAGTAGTAGTAGTAGTAGTAGCAATAGAAGTAGTAGTAGTAGTAGCTACAGAAGTAGAAATAGTAGTAGCTGTAGCAGTAGCACTAGTAGATGTACCAGTAGGAGTAGTTGAGGGAGCTGCAAGCAGCATTAGTGGTAATAGGACTAGTACTAGTAGTGGTAGTAGCAATAGCAATAGTTATAGTAATAGTACAAGCAGTAGTAGTAGCATCGGAAGTAGTAGTTCTAGTAGTTGTAGTAGTAGCAGTAGTAACAGCCACAGTAGTTGTAGTAGTACTAGTAGTAGTAGTAGTAGTAACAACAATAGTATTAGCAGTAGTAGTAGCAGTAGCAGTAGTAGTAGCAACAATAGTAGTTGTAGCATCAATAGTAGTAGTAGTAGTAGTAGTCGTAGAAGCAATAGCAGTAATGTAAGTTGTAGGAGTAGTAGTTATAGTAGTACTAGAGGTAGTAGTAGTATTAGTAGAAGTAGTAGTAGCATTAGTATTCATAGAATTCGTAGTAGAAGTCATCCCCGTAGTAGCAGAAGTAGTAGTAGTACTAGTAGTAGTAGTAGCAGCAGCAGTATCAATAGTTGTAATAGTAGCAGTCATTGCAGTAATAGCTGTGGTAGTAGTTGCAGTAGCAGCAATAATAGTTGAAATAGCAGTAGCAGTAGTAGTAGCAGTAGAAGTTGTAGGAGCAATAGTAGTACTATCAGTAGTAATAAAAGTAGTAGTAGTAGCAGTAGTAGCAACAGTAGGAGAAGTAGAAGTAGTACCAGTAGTAGTAGAAGCAATAGCTGTAGTAGTATGAGAAGTAGTTGGACTAGCATTAGTAGAAGTAGAAGTAGTAGTAGTAGCAGTAGTAGTATTAGTAGTAGTCATAGTAGTAGTACTAGTAGTAGCAGTAGTAGCAGCAGCAGTAGTAGTAGTTGTAGGAGTTGTAGGAGAAGTAGTAGTAGTAGTTGTTGTAGTTGTAGGAAAAGTAGTAGTAGTAGTTGTCTTTGTTGTAGTAGAAGTAGTTTTAGTAGTAGTACTTTTAGTAGCAGTAGTAGTAATAATAGTAGTAGTACAAGTAGTAGTAGTAGTGGTAGTAGTAGTAGTACTGGCAGTAGTAGTAGTAGTAGAAGAAGTAGGAGCAGTCGTAGCTGTAGTAGTAGTAGTAGTTGTAGTGGCAGTAGGAATAGTACCAGTAGCCATAGTAGTAGTAGTAGAAGTAGTAGTAATGGTAGGTAGTGGTAGTCGTAGCAGTAGTAGAAGTACTAGTTAGTAGCAGTAGTAGTCGTAGAAGTAGTAGTAACAGCAGTTCTTGTAGCAGAAGTAGTAGCAGTAGAAGTTGTAGCAGTAGTACTAATAGCATTCGCAGCGGAAGTAGTTATAATAGTAATAGTTGTTGCAGTAATGGCAACAATAATAATAGCAGTAGTAGTAGCAGTAGTAGTAGCATTAGTGGAAATAACAGTTGTTGTAGTAACAGTAGTAGTAGTAGTAGCAACAGTTGTTGTTGTAGGAGTAGTAGAAGTAGCAGCGGCACTCGTAGTCGTAGTAGTAGTCGCAGTGGTAGTCTTAGCTGTAGTAGTAGCAGTAATAGTAGCAGCAGCAGTTGTAGTAGTACTACTACTAGAAGTAGAAGTAGTAGTAGTAGTAATAGTAGTAGTAGTAGTAGTAGTAGTAATAGTAGAGGTAATAGTAGTTGAACTAGGAGTAGTAGTAGTAGCAGTAGTAGTAGTACAATAGCTGCCATACTAGCAATAATAGTACTAGTTAAAGGAGTAGTAGCAGTGGTAGCAGCAGCAGTAGAATTAGAAGTGGTAGTAGAAGTAGTTGTAGTAGTTGTAGTAGTAGAAGTAGTAGTAGTATTCATAGTAGTAGGACTAGCAGTCGCAGTAGTAGTAGCAATAGGTGCAATTATAGTAGTAGTAGTTGTATGGGAAGGAGTAGTAGTAGTAGTACTAGTAGTTGTAGCAGGAGCAGTTGTAGTAGTAGTAGTTGTAGCTGTGGAAGTGGTAGTAGCAGTAGTAGTAGCAGTGGCAACAACAGCAGTAGTAGAAGCTGTAGTAGTAGTTGTTGTTGTTGTTGTTATTGTGGGAGAAGTTGTAGTAGTAGCAGTGGTAGAAATAGTACTAGAAGTAGAAGTAGTAGTAGCAGTAGTATCAGTAGTTGTAGCAGCAATAGCAATAGTAGTAGCTGTAGTAGTAGTAGTAATTGTAGGAGAAGTAGAAGTAGTAGTAGTTGCAATTGTAGGGGTAGTAGTAGTAGTTGCAGTTGTAGGGGTAGTAGTAGTAGTTGTTGTCAGAGAAGTAGTAGTAGTTGTTGTTGTAGTAGAAGTAGTTGTCGAAGTAGTACTATTAGTAGCAGTAATATGAATATTATTAGTATTTATAATAGTAGCAGTAGTAGTAGTCGTAGTAGTAGTAGTAGTAGTAGTCGTAGTAGTAGCAGTACCAGTGGAAGTTGTAGTAGCTGCTGTAGCGATAATAGTAGTAGTTGTATTTGTATTAGTTAAACTAGGAGCAATAGTAGTAGTAGTACTACTACTAGTAGTAGTAACTAGTAGTAGTACTACTACTACTACTAGTACTACTATTACAAATAGTACTACTACTACTAGTAGTTGTTGTTGTTGTAGCAGTAGTAGGAGTAGTAGTAGCACTAGTGGTAGTTTGGGGAAGTAGTAATAGTTGTTATTTAAGGAGAATTGTGGTAAAGTAGTAGCGAGTAGTAGTAGTTGTAATAATAATAGAAGTAGTAGAACTACTAGTGGCAGTAATAGTAGTAGCAGTAGTAGCAGTAGTAGTAATAGTAGTAGTAGTAGTAGTAGAACTAGAAGTAGTAGTAGCAGTAATAGTAGTAATAGTAATAGTAGTAATAGTAATAATAGTAGTAATAGTAGTAGCAGTTGTTGTTGTTGTTGTGGCAATA
Organism: Trichopus zeylanicus subsp. travancoricus; assembly: GCA_005019695.1. Lineage (NCBI taxonomy): Eukaryota > Viridiplantae > Streptophyta > Magnoliopsida > Dioscoreales > Dioscoreaceae > Trichopus > Trichopus zeylanicus. Next base: position 159,374 of record RXID01014458.1, on the reverse strand, counting down.
GTAGTAATAGTAGTAGTAGTACTAGTAGTAGTAGTTGTAGTAATAGTAGTAGTAGCAGCAGTAGTAGAAGTAGTAGCAGTTGTATCAGTAGTAGTAGTAGCTGTTGTAGTAGCAGTATTCGTAGTAGTTGTAGACATTGTAGTACCAGCAGCTATAGTAGCAGTAGTAGCGGTAGTAGTAGTGCTTGTAGTAATTAGAGTAGTGGTAGCAATTGTGGTTGTAGTAGTGGTGGGTTTAGTAGTAGTAGTAGTAGTGGTACTAGTAGTCGTCTTAGTAGTAGTAGTAGCGATAGTAATAGCAGAACTAGTAGAAGTGGTTGTAGTAGTAGTAGAAGTAGTGGTAGCTATGGTAGCAGTAGCAACTGTAGTAGCAATAATAACAGTCTTTGCAATAGTAGTAGTACCAAAAGTATTAGTATTAGTATTACTGGTAGTAGTAACAGTGGAAGTTGTAGTAGCAGTGGGAGTAGTAGAAGGACTACAGTTGCAGCAATAGTGGTAGTAATACTAGTACAAGCAACAATAGTAATAGTAGTACTTTCAGTAGCAATAGTAGCTATAGTAATAGTAGTAATAGTTGTTGTTGTTGTTGTAGCAGTAGTAGTAGTAGAAGTGATTAGAGTTGTAGTGGTAGTAGCAGCTACTGTAGAAGCAGCAGTAGTTGTAGCAGTGGTAGTAGTAGGAGCCATAGCAGTCATAGTAGATGCAGTTGTAGTAGTAGTAGTAGTAGTAATACTAACAGACGCAGTTGTAGCAGCAATAGTAGTCATAGTCGTAGCAGTAGTAGTACTAACAGAAGCAGTTGTAGAAGCAATTGTAGTCGTAGTCGTAGCAGTAGTAGTAACAGTATTAGTAGTAGTAGAAGTAGTAGCAGTAGAAGTACTAGCAGTAATAGTAGTAATAATAGTAGCTGTTGCCAAGTAGCAGTAGCAACAGTAGTAGTAGTAGTAGTAGTAGTAGTAGTAGTAGCAGCAGCAGCAGTATTAGTAATAGTACAATTACTAGTACCACTGCGACCACTGCTACATCTGCGACCACTACTACTACTGCCACTGCGACCACTACTACATCTGCTACCACTAGTACTACTAGTACTTGTACTACTACTTTTACTGCAACTACTACTACTTCAACTAATACTACTATGGCAACTTCTACTACTACTATTACGACTAGTACTACTACTACCACCACTACTACTAAAACCCTGACAACTACTATTGCGGCTACTATAACTACACTATTACGACAACTACTACTACTAGCACTGCTACTACTACAAAAACTACTACTATTACTACTACTTATACTACAATTATAACTACTAATACTACTATAACAACTCCTACTACGACTACTACTGCTGCTATTGCTACTGTAACTACGAGTCCGATTACTACTACTACTACTACTACTACTACTACTATTACTACCACTACTATTACTACCACTACTACTTCTGCTATTACTACTGCTGCTGCTGCTGCTGCTAATACTACAACTACTACTAATAATACTACTATTACTACTCCTCCACCTCCTCCTACAACAACTACAACTACCACTTCTACTACTACACCACCTACTCCGACTAAAACTACCACTGCAACTACTGCTACCACTACTACTACAACTATGACTACTACTACTACCACTACTACTACGCCAACTCCTACTCCTATTCCTACTCCTACTACTCCTTCTACTGCTACAACTACTCCTACAATAACTACTATTGCTACTAGTACTTCTACTACTATTGTTGCTACAATTTCATAAACTACCGCTACTATTACTACTACTGCTACTACTACTACTACTACTGTTGCAACTAGAACTACTGCTATAATGCCTATTACCACCACAACAACTACTACTACTAGTACTAGTACTACTACTCCTACTACTACTACACCCGACACTCCAACGACTTCTATGACAACTACACCAACTACTACAACAACAACTACACTACTACTGCAGCTAATACTACCACCACTACTACTACTAATACTACTATTACTACTATTACGACTACTCCAATTGCTACTACTGCTCTGACTACAATTACTACTACTACTACTAGTCGTACTAATACTACTACCCCAAACATTCCTACTACTACTACAATAACTGCTACTACTACTACTACCACCACCACGACTACTACTACTACTACTACTACTAAGACTACTACTATATTACCAAAAGTACAATTGCCACTACTACTACTCCTTCTACTACCGCTACTACTACCGCTACAGTGAATACTACTACTACTACTACTAATACAAATACTACTCCTACTGCAACTACAGCTAGTGCTATTACTACTACTATTACCACTAGTATGATTTATACTACTTTCACTACTACTACAACTACTATTGCTGCTGTGACTACTACTACCACTACTACTGCTACTGCTATTACAACTACTCAAACTACTCCTGCTACTATTGTTGTTACTACACCTACGACAACCACTACTACTTCTACCACTCCTACAACTACTACTACCCCTACTCCAACTACTACTACTGCAACTACTACTACAATTACTACTTCTACTACTACTACTACTACTACTACTACTACTACTACAACTACTACTATAACAACTACTACTACAACAACAACTACTTCTACTACTAGAACAATCGCTGCTACTACTACTCCTACTACTACTGGTACAAATTCTACTAATGCTAACACTACTATGGCAACTACTACTCCTACTCTCACACCTACTTCTAATACTAATAGTAGTAGTAGTACTTATAGTAGTAGTCATAGTACTAGTACTAGTAGTAGTAGTAGTAGTAGCAACTGTAGTAGTAGAAGTAGTAGCAGTAGTAGAAGTAGTAGTAGCAGAGTAGTAGAAGTAGAAGTAGTAGCAGGACTAGTAGAAGTAGCAGTAGTAGAAGTAGTAGTCGTAGTTGTAGTTGTAGTAGTTGTAGTTGTAGTCGTAGTTGTAGTAATAGTAGTAGTACTAGTACTAGTAGTAATAGCAGTAGTAGCAGTAGTCATAGTTGGAGTAGTTGTATTAGTAATAGTAGGAATTACAGTAGAAGTAGTAGTAGTAGAAGTAGTAGCCATTGTAATAGTAGAAGTTGTAGTAGGAGTTGTAGTGGTCGTAGTAGCAGGAGTAGTAGTAGCAGCAGTAGGCGTTCTAGTAGGAGTAGTAGGAGTAGTGGTAGTAGCAGTAGGAGTAGTATAGTAGTAGTAGGGTTACTAGTCACAGTAGTAGGAGGAGGAGTTGCAGTGGTAGTAGTAATAAGTATAATAGCAGTAGTAGTAGGAGTAGTAGTAGTAGTAGTAATAGTAGGAGTAGTAGTAGTAGCAGTAGTAGCAGTAGGAGTAGAAATAGTAGTAGTTACAGTAGTAGCAACAACAATAGTAGCAGGAGTGGTAGTCATTTCAATAGGAGTTATAGTAGCAGCAGCAATAATAGTAGCAATAGTAGTAGTAGTAGTAGTCACCATAGTAGTAGGAGTAGTAGTACTACTACTAGTAGTAGCAGTAGGAGTAGTTGTAATAATAGTAGTAGTAGCGGAAAAGGTAGTGCTAGTTGTCATAGTAGTAGTAGTTGTTGTTGTAGTAGTAGTAAAAGTTATTGTAGTAGTAGTAGTTGCGATAGTAGAAGTAGTAGTAGCAGTAGTAGTCCCAATAGTGATAGTAGTATTAGTAGTAGTAGAAAGAGTAGTAGTGGTAGTAGTAGTAGTAGTAGCAATAGTAAAGCAGAAGTAGTAGTAGTAGTCGTAGTAGTAGTAGTAGTAGTGGTCGTAGGAGTAGTAATTGTAGTAGTAGTTGTAGTAGTAGTAGTATACAAGTAGTAGTAGTAGTAGCAGCAGCAATAGTAATAGTAGTAGTAGGAGCAATAGGAGTAGTAGTAGTAGAAGTTGTACTAGAACGAGTAGTTGTAGTAGTAGCAGCAGCAGCTGTAGCAGTTGTTGTCGTGGCCATAGTAGTAATAGTCGAAGTAGTAGTAGTGGAAACAGTAGTAGTAGTGACATGAGTAGTAGAATAATACTAGTAGAAGAAGCAGTAGGAATAGTAGTAGTAGTTATTATTGTAGAAGTAGAAGCAGTAGTAGTAGTGGTAGCAGCAAAAGTAGTCATAATAGTAGTAGTAGTAGTAGTAGTAGCAACAATTGTAGTAGTAGTAGTTGTAGTAGTAGTAGTAATAGTCATAGTTGCAGAAGTAGTAGAAGTTGAAGTAGTAGTAATGATATTAGTAGAAGTAGTAGTTGTTGTTGTTGTAGTAGTAGTAGTATTAGTAGTGGTACTTATAGTAGTAGTAGTAGTAATTGGGGTAGTAGTTGTAGTAGTAGTAGTAATAGCAATAGTAGTAGTTGCAATAGTCGTACTAGGAGGAGGAGTAGGAGTAGTATTAGGAAGAGGTGTAGTAGGAGCAGTAGTAGCAGCAATTGTAGTGGTAGTAGCTATTGTAGCGGCAACAACATTCGTAGTTGTACTAGTAGCTGTAGTGGCAGTAGTAGTAGCCGTAGCAGTAATCATTGTAGTAGTAATAGTAGTAGTTGTAATAGAAGAACTAATAGTAGCAGTAGTTGTAGTTGAAGTAGTAGTAGAAGTAGTAGCATTAGCAACAATAGTCATCATAGTTGTAGTGGGAGTATTAGTAGTAGTAGCAGCAATAGTTGTAGTAGTAGATGTAGCTGTAGTTATAGCAGTTGGAAAATTAGTCGTAGTCATAGTATTAGTAGTAATAGTACTATTAGTATTGTAAAGGTAGTAGTATTATAGTTGTAGTATTAGTTTTAGTAGTATTTATAGTAGCAACAATAGTTGTAGTAGAAAATAGTTGTAATAATAGTAATTGGAGTAGTAGTTGTTGTAGTAGTAGTTGCAATAGTCAAAGTAGGACGAGTTGGAGTAGTATTAGGAATAGGTGTAGTAGCAGCAGTAGTAGAAGCTTTTGTAGTGGCAACAACATTCGTAGTTGTACTAGTAGTAGTAGTAGCAGCAGTAGTAGCAATAGTAGTAGTCGTTGTAACAGTAATAGTAGTAGTTGTAATAGAAGAATTAATAGTAGCATTAGTAGTATAGAAGTAGTAGTAGAAGTACTAGCATTAGTAGCAATAGTCGTCATAGCAATGGTAGTAGCAATATTAACAGTAGCAACAGTAAATAGTAGTAGTAGTAGCTGTAGTTGTTGCAATAAGAATTGCAAAATTAGTCGTAGTCATAGTATTAGTAGTAATAGTGCTGTTAATATTAGTAAAAGTAGTTGTATTATAGTAGTAGAATTAGTTTTAGTAGTATTTATAGTAGCAATAGTAGTAGTAGTAGTAGTAGTAGTAGTAGTAGAGGTAGTAGCAGCAGTAGCAGCAATAGCAGCGGCAGTAGTATTAGTAGTAGTAGCAGCAGTAGTAGTAGCGGTAGTGGTGGTGGTGGTGGTGGTGGTGGTGGTAGCAGTAGTAGTCGCAGCAGCAGCAGGAGTAGTAGTTGTAGTAGTAGTAGTAGGAGCATTATTTATAGTAGGAGTAGCAGTAGTTGTAGTAGTTGTAGTAGTTATGGTAGTAGTAGTTGATGTTGTGGTTGTAGCAGCGGTAGTAGTAGCAGTAGTAGCAGAAGTCCTAGAAGCGGAAGTAGTAGTAGTAGTAGTAGTGGTAGTAGTGGTTGTAGTAGTCATAGTAGTAGTAGGAGCAGGACTAGTAGTATTCGGAGCAGCAGTAGTAGCAGCCATAGTAGTCATAGTAGTAATAGTAGTAATTGTAGTAGGGGTGCTAATAGTAGTAATGGTAGTAGTAGTAGCTGTAATAGCACTACTAGTAGTAGTAGCAGTAGTAGCTGTAGCAATGATAGCATTAGCAGCAATAATAGTAGTAGTAGTAGTAGTACTAGTAGTAGCAGTAGTAGTAGTAGTAGTAGTAGTAGTAGTAGTAGTAGTAGTAGTAGTAGTAGTAGTAGTAGTAGTAGTAATAGTAGTAGTGTAATAGCAGTAGCAGTAGTAGCCCGAAGTTGTAGTAGTAGTAGCAAAAGTAATGCTAGTAGTACTAGTAGTGGTAGGAGTAGTAGAAGCAACAACAACAATAGCACGAGCAACAATAGAAGTAGTAGTAATAGCAATATAGTACTAGTAGTAGCACCAGTTGTAGTAGTTGTAATAATTATAGTAGGAGTAGTAGCAGTAGTGTTGGCAACAGTAGCAACAACAACAGTAGTAGTAGTAGCAGCCGTAGCAGCAGCAGGAGGAGTGGTAGTAGTGGTGGTAATAGTAGTGGTAGTAGTAGTAGTCATAGTAATTGAAGTAGTAGTAGTATTAGTAGCAATAGTGGTAGTAGTAGGTGAAGTAGTAGGAGTAGTAGTAGTAGCCATAGCAGCGACAGTAATAATATTCATTGTAGTAGTAGTGGCAGTAGCAGTAGCAGCAGCAACAACAGTGGTAGTAGTAGTAATAGAAGCTTGTCCAGTAGTAGTAGTAATAATAGTAGTAGTAGTAGGAGCTAGAGCAGCAGTAGTTGTCGTGGCAATAGTAAAAGGTGTAGGAGTACCAGTTGTAGTAATAGAAGTAGTAGTAGTTGTTGTTGTGGTTGTTGTTGTAGAAGCAGAAGTATTAGTAATAGTAGTTATTGCAGTAGTAGTTGAACTAGTAGCAGTAGTAGTTAGCAGTACTATTTGTAGTAGCAGTAGTAGTTGGAGAAGAAGCAGTAGGAGTAGTGCTAGTAGTAGTAGTTGTGCTGGTAGTTGTAGTAGTAGGAGGAGGAGGAACAGTAGTAGTAGTAGTAGTCGAAGCTGTAGTAGTATTAGTACTAGCAGTAGCAGCAGTAGTACCATGTGTAGTGGTGGTAGAGTAGTACTGGTAGTAGTACTAGTAGTACTAGAAGTGATAGTAGTATTCGCAGTAGTAGAAGTAGTAGTAGTAGCTGTAGTAGTTGTAGTAGTTGGACTTGTAGTAGTAGTGGTAGGAGTCATAGTAGAAGTTGTAGTAGTAGTCGCAATAGTAGTGGTAGTAGTAGTATTAGTCGAAGTAGGAGTAGCAGTAGTAGTAGTATTAGTAGTAGCAGTAGCTGGAGTAGTAGTAGTAGTAGTAGTAGCAGTAGTACTAGTAGTGAAAATAGTACTAGTAATAGTTGTAGCAAGAGTAGTATGAGTAGTACTTGTAGTGTAGTAGTCGTAGTAGTTGCAGTAGCAGTTGTTGTAGTAGTCGGAGTAGCAGCATTAGCAGTATTAGAGGTAGTAGTAGCAGAAGTAGTAGTGTCAGTAGTAGCAGTAGCATCGTAATAGTAGTAGCAGTAATAGTTGTTGTAGCAGTTGTAGTAGTAGTTGTAGTAGCAGAAGTATTAGTAGTTGTACTAGTAGTAGTCGTAGCAGGAGTAGTAGTAGTTATAATAGTTGCCGTAGTAGTATGAGTAGCAGCAAGAGTGGCATTAGTAGTAGTAGTAGTAGTTGCAGCAGCAGTAGTGGCAGCAGTAGTGCTAATACTAGTTGTAGAAATCAGAGCAGCAGTAGTAGCAATTGTACAAGAGATGGAAGTGGTAGTACTAGTACTAGTAGCAGTAGTAGTAGTTGTTGTTGTAATAGTAGTAGTAGTTGTCATAAATGGAGTAGTAGTAATTATAGTAGTAAAAGTAGTAATAGTAGTAGTAGTAATAGTAGTGGTAGCTATAATAACAGCAACAATAGTAGTAGTAGTTATTGTTCTAGCAGTAGTAGTTGTAGTACTCAGAGTAGCAGTAGGAGTAGGAGTTGGAGTACGGGGTTGTAGGAGTTGTAGTAGTTATAGTTGTACTAGTAGGTGGAGTTGTAGTAGTCGTACTAGGAGTAGGAGTTGTAGTAGCAGTACTAGTAGTAGTAATAGTAGTAGTAGTAGTAGTAGTATTAATATTAGTAGCTGTAGTAGTAGTAGCAGTAGAAGTAGTAGTAGTAGCAGCAGTAGTAGTAGCAGCAGCAGCAGCAGCTATAGTAGTAGTAATAGTAGTAGTAGTAGTTGTAGCAGTACCAATAAAAGTTGTAGTAGTGGTAAAATAAGTAGTAGAAGTAGTAGTAGTAGTAGTAGAAGTAGTAGGAGTTGTAATAGTAGTAGTAGTAGTAGTAATAGTAGAAGTATTAGCAATAATATTAGGAGTAGTAGGAATAGTTGTAGTAGTAGTAGTAGAAGTTGCTGCAGTAGTAGTGGTGGAAGGATTAGTAGGTGTAGTAACATCAACATTAGTAGTAGTAGTATTTGTAAAAGTAGTTAGAGTAGTAGTAGTAGCAGCCATCGTAGTAGTAGAAGTAGTAGCAGTAGTAGTAGTTTTAGGTTTAGTAGTAGTAGTATAAGTAGTAGTAGTAGTAGTACTAGTAGTTGTGGTTAGCAGTCGAATTAATGGTAGAAGTCGTAGAAATAGTAGCAGTAGTAGTAGTCGTGCTAGCAATTGCTGTTGTAGTCATAGTAGTAGTAGGAGCTGTTGTACTAGTAGTAGTAGTAATAGTAGTAGTAATAGTAATAGAAGTAGTGTTAGGAGTGGTAGTCATAGTAGTAATAGTGACAGTGGTTGTAGTAGTAGTAGCTGCAATATCAGCAACAGTAGGAGTAGTACTAGTACAAATAGTAGTAGTTGTGGTAGTAGTAGTCGTAGTAGTAGCAATAATAGTGCTAAGAGTAATAGCAATAGTAGTAGTGGTAGCAGTTGTAGTAGTATTACCAGTAACAATAGAAGTAAGAGTAGTAGCAATAGTTGCAGTGGTAGTACTTGAAGGAGTAGTAGTAGAAGTCGTAGTTATAGTAGTAGTAGTAGTAGTAGTAGTAGTAGTAGTAGTAATTATTGTAGTAAAGTTGTAGTATTAGGAGGAGGAGGAGTAGTTGTAGTGGTAGTAGTAGTGTCAATAGTAGTAGTACTAGTTGTGGTAGTTGAAGTTGTAGTGGTAGTGGTAGTGGTAGTTGTTGTAGTAGCAGTAGTAGTGGTGGTGGTGGTATTATTAGTAGTAGTTGTAGTAGTTGTTGTTGTTGTTGTTGTAGTAGTAGTGGTAGTACTGGTGGGAGTAGTAGTATAGGTAGTAGAAATAATGGTAGTAGTAGCAGGAGTAGTAGTAGCAGCATAGGCACTAGAAGTAGTAGCAGCAGCAATAGTAGCAGCGGCAGCAGCAGTAGTAGGAGTACAAATAGTAGTGTAGTAGCAGTAGTAATAGTAGAAGCTTTAAGAGCAGCTGCAATAGTAGAAATAGTAGCAGTAGTTGAAGATGCAGTAGTAGTAGCAGTAGCATGAGCAACAGCTGCAGTAGCCGCCGTAGTAGTTGTACTAGCACTAGTAATAGTACTACTAGTAGTAGTAGTAATAATAATAATAGGAGTAGTAAGAGCAACGAAAGTAGTAGTAGTAGTAATAGTAGTCGTAGTTGCAGTGGTACTAGTATTAGTAGCAGTAGCAATAATAGTGGTAGTAGTAGGTGTAGAAGTAGTAGCAAAAGTAGTAGTAGAAGTTGAACCAAAGTAGCAGTAGTAGTAGTAGGGGTAGTAGTAGCAGTAGAAGTAGTAATATTACTTGCAGTAGTAGTAGTTGTAGCAACAGTATTATTATTAGTAGTAGCGGTAGTAGTAGTAGTAGTAGTGGCAGTAGTAGTAGTATGGTAGTAGTTGTAGTAAGAGTAACAGTAGCAGTAGTTGTTGTAGTAGCCAAAGTTGTAGTTGTAGTAGCAGTAGCAGCAGCAGTAGTAGCAGTAGGAGTGTTAGGTGTAGTAGTAGTGCTTGGAATAGTAGTAGTAGTAGGAGGTGTAATACTAGTAATAGTAGTAGTAGCAGCAGTGGAAGTTGGTATAATAGTAGTTTTAGTAGTAATAATAGTGTTATTATTATTAGGGAAAATTACCTACAACCCCCTGTAATTAGTCTTAATTCCCTACAACCCCCCGTAATTTTCGCAATTACCCACACCCTGCCCTTTTCAAAATATTTACCTACACCCCTCTGATTGTTATTTAATCAAAATTTTTCTAAAAAATTTCGATTTTACCCTCGATTATTTTTACAATTAAACCCCTAAAAACTTATTTTTTGTTATTTAACACCACGAAATTTGGATTTTTGCAAATAACACCCCAAAATTATTCTGATTTATAGAAGTCCCCGAAATTCGGATGTTTGCAAATGAGTGGAGGCGCGCGGGCGGTGACGCCGGTGGCCGGCGATGGGAGTGGAGGCCCGAGGCCGGCGCTCAAGAGTGGACGGCGGAGACGGCGAGCAAGCACAGAAGCTTGTGGTCGAGGCCGAGGCCGAGGTCGAGTCCGGTGAGCGAGTACGGAAGCCAGAGCCCAAGGCCGTCTGGGGACGAAGGCCAAGGCCGGCAAGCAGGTGCGGAAGCCGGAGGCCGAGGCCGTCTGGGGATGGAGGCCGGGCCGACAAGCGGGCGCGGAAGCGGGAGGCCGGTGAGTGGGACCAGAAGCCGGAGGCCGACGCCGAGGCCATCTGGCGACGGAGGCCAAGGTTGGCGCGCCGGCACGCGGGCACGCGGGGGCGAACGGCCGAGACCGAGGCCGGCACACCCCCACCGACGCGCCGGCACAGACGCTGGCCGGCGAGGGGTCTATTTGGAAAATTAGTTTTAAAATAAATAAAATTTGGACTTATTTTATAAAAAAAATTCAAGGGGCCTATTTTTAAAAGTATAAATATTAAATTTGTAATTTTAAATGAAAAAAATTTTAATGTCTTTTTTGTAAAATTTTATTTAAAATATGATAAAAAATATAGACTTATTAATAAATAAAAATATTGAAGGTGTCGATTTGTAAATTTATAACATGAAAGTTGTAATTTTAAATTTTATATTTTCATCCCTTTAATGACTTATTTGTAAAATTTACTTATAAAATAAATAAAATTTGGACTTACTTATAAATAAAATATTCAGGGTGTTTTATTTTTAAATATACAAATATTGAACTTGTAATTTGATATTTGAAATTTTAAATCCTTCAGTGTCTTTTTTGTGAAATTTAATTTTAAAAATGATTAAAATATAGACTTGTTTATAAATAAAAAGAATCAAAGAATCTATTTGTAAATGTACAATATGAAACTTGTAATTTTAAATTTTAATTTTTGAAACCTTCAATGAGTTATTTGCAAAATTTACTTATAAAATAAATAAAATTTTGACTTATTTATAAATAAAAATATTCAATGTGGTCTATTTCTAAATTTACAAATATTGAACTTGTAATTTAAAATTTTAAAATTTAAAACCTTCAATGTCTGTTTTGTAAATTTAATTTTAAAAATTATTAAAATTTAGACTTATTTATAATAAAAATACTCAAGGGGTCTATTTTATAAATGTACAGATATGAAATTTATAATTTCAAATTTTAAGTTTGAAAACCTTCAATGTCTTCTTTGTAAAATTTTATTTAAAAAATAATAAAATTTGGACTTATTTATAAATAAATATTTTTTAGGGGTTAATTTATAATTGTACAAATATTAAACTTGTAATTTTAAATTTTAAATTTTATTTGTTGAATTTAAATTTAATTATATTTAATTTGAAAAAAAACGAAATTGGAAGGCAAAATTGCAGTGACAAGGTCTCAGAATTCTTTGGTACTGTTGTTGTATTATAATTGCCGCAAATATGATGTGTATTATTGTTGTGATGGTTAAAATTGTACAACCACTTGACCCTAGGGATTGAATAACAACATGTCCTAGGAATCTGACAAACTTCCTGCAACTTGAATTTGTTTTTCACCTTTTCCAACTAAAATTTAAAATAAATTGAAAACAAAATATTAGATTAGAATGTGTTTTTTCACACATCATGAAGGGACTAATATACACATTTCAGGTAGGCAAGGTTCACAAATGGATCTAAACCCATCTGCCACTAGAAATAGATAAACAAGACAATTATAAGCCAGGGACCAAAATAGAACCTTTAAATAATGGCTTCAAGGTCATGCAGTCCAGGGCCATAAATTCAAGTTTTTTCAGCTAAATAATCAAATAATTGGTAAAAATGATATTCTGGTTATTCCAGGCATGAACAACTTGTACGGATCACAAAACTTGTAATGTTCTTACAAGCAGCTATGTTGATGCAAATTCTTCAAACAGCATGAACTACAAATATGATGCCTTCTTGCAAAATCCACAATTTGCTAGTGCAAGAGGGCAGATGCAATAGAAAGTGATGAAAGTATAACAACAATATAAGCATTATACACCATCAACATGTACCCAGAGACATCACAATGGCCCTCATCCATCTGCAAGGATGACTTCATTACAAGATCGATTTACAGGAGGCTGAAGTGTTATAAAAAAACACCTTAATAAAATTTCTTTTTGGCTATTTCAGTGATTGCAATGTCATCTGTCACCTGATAATTCAACTGCATGAAGGTTGTCAGTGGAGTCGATTATCCATTCAGAGGTGCAATGCGGGACTGCCTTCAAATCAGGGTCGACCAGTATTTCCAGCCTTTTCTCCTTCAGAAGCCCTTTCACTTGAAAGCATTGTAACGATTAATGATATAGGTTGCAATTGAAAAATAATTATTTCCATCCAACTTGATTACCCATCAATTCATCAGTTTTAGAGTTGCTAGAGAAACATTGGGTTCTATGTGTCAGCCTTGAATTGACGAATTAAATTCTGCAAGATGGCTTTTTAAGTTTAGAAAACCCATCTGCAATAATTCCTCAGGTAAACATGAATCATAAAGCTAAAACCCAAAGTTATGGGATAAATGCTGGACAAAGTGAACAACAACGCTTGGTGAAATAGAATGCACCCAGAGTTATGGTAACCAAGAAATATGACATCATCATCATTTTCAAGAAGATAGCTTACCCAATCAAAATTGATCCTAGGGATCTGACGAACTTCCAGCAAAAAAACACAGTGACAATTATTAATGTATTGTTTCAAAATCACATAAAATAAGAAGAAAATTGTCAATTTTTTTAAAGTAAAACTCACATGGTAAATGCATACTAAAATCTGAAGTCATCACGGTAGACCTTTCTCTTCCTCTTCTCATGCCATGACCTCTTACATATTGGTTTCCTACTTATTGTTGATTGCTGCTAGATCAGAAGCTTCAATTTGTTGTTGTAGTCCAAGAGGCTCTTCACACGCTCTCTTGTTGTGTCCCACCTGACCACATCTACTACAAGTATATATCTCACTACTTGATATTTCCATTGGATCCTTAATCCGTTTCTTCTTAGGTCTACCTGGTTGTCTCCTTGAATGTGGAGGAAGTACTTGCAGAGCATTTGGCATAGACACCCAAAGTAGCTTGCTTGGCAATGGAGTGATAGGAACATCATATATTCTTTTGTATGTCTCCAGAGTGTAGTAGTCATCAACAAAATTAATTAGATCAAGCCAAATATCAAGGAGAGCAACAACACCGTAAATGCACTCCTGTCAGCTTCCATTGCCTATAGTCACAAATTCTCTGCCTTATGTCCATAATCCATCGACCTGCAGCATCACTGACCTCTGAAATATCATCAAAAGACCTCCAAATATAATATCCGCCATGTGCTTGTGAAACTTTCCTAATAAAAGCTTCTATTCATGGCACTAGTTTTCCAAACTAGTGGGATCCTTCATTTTTTCTTGTGGCAAATTTTACCATTATCTTTTGCCTGATGAAATCAAGTAATTCAAGAAAGGGAAGCTCCCTGCCATCCTAAATAAAACTATTAAATGACTCAGAAATATTGTTAGTCACATAATGACATTTCACTGAGTGATCAAAATGTCTTCTACTCAATGCAAAATCATTTATTTCTTTCATGTACTGCCAAGCTGGTATAGATAGCTGTTTAATCCTCTCCATGTGCTTGACGAATTCAGTAGGTAAAAATATATTTGAAGCATTAAAAACTAACTTTTCTAACCTTTTCCCAGGGTAGGATCTTTTGAAGTTTGCAATCACATGCCTTATACAAGCTCTATGCTCAGCATGTGCGAAAATATTCTTCACAGCATCAAAAAGACCCTTCTGCCTATCTGTAATAATAGCCAAGCTATCCAAATTTCTAATAACCCGTTGCAAGTTATGTAGAAACCAGAACCAAGATTGGTATGTTTCTGCTTCTACAATTGAAAATGCAACTAGAACTAGGTTATTCTCCCCATCAATTCCACAAGCTGAAAGCAATGTGCCTTTATATTTCCCTTTCAAGAAACATCCATCAACTCCCAGTATAGGTCTGCATCCAGTGAGAAAAGCTCTCCTACAAGCATGTAGTGATAGAAAACATCTTTGGAAAGACATATCTGGACATTGAGTAAAGTGCACAATATTACCAGGGTTCCTCCTCTCCAACTCTGCCTTCTGCGAATGAAACAAATTAAAAGATTCTTCTTTATTGTCATGAATAACCCTGTAAGCATAGTCTTTTCCCCTCATGCCTGCATATAAGTCAGCTTAAGACTGTATTTATCATTCATCATATTTTGTATTTGCTTGACTATGATTTGCTTGTCAACATACATCCAATGCAAAACTTGGTTGCTTACCCATTCAGCACTTGCCATTTTGTTTCCAGAAGTATTGACAGTAATACAAGTATGAACTGGTTCCATTTTCCTTAGTTGAAAACCCGAACCATTAGATCTCTCTGAAGCATGAAGCCTCCATCGGCAATTCTCAGAAGCACATCTGAATGTTACTCTATTACGTTCATTTTTCACAAACAAAGGCTAAAATCTGTTCATAATACAATACTATCTAAGAGCCAATCTGAATGCATGTACATCCTCAGATATGTCTCTTATTTTCAGAACATTATCATTCAAATTATCTTCAAGTAAAGATAGTAGATCATCTTCTGCTCTGTCTTCTACTCCTTTTTCGCCTTGTCTTATATCCTCTTCCTCCTGCTTAGCCACTAACTCATCATTATCATCCTCCTCCTCCTCATCTTCATTATCATTAGAAGAAAAATTCAAACTGTGAAAACTAGAATCAGAAAGACAAGCATCTAAATTTGAATCAATATATTCATCTCTTTGCACATTGTGATACACAGAATATTCTCCTGACATAAATTCCCTTTGACCATACTGTGATGTGCCAAATGTAGGAGTCTAAGGAGTCAGCCTCGGTGCAGACACCGCTGATAAGGGATCACCTATGTCCTCCACTAATATATAGATATTGCTATGCTTCAAGTCTTGAATCACTGTCCACATTGCTTCCAACTAAATTTACTGTTGATTAATATATAAATTGGAGGAGTGCTATTTGGATATAAATACTCGATCACAAGTAACTCATTTGTCCTTGAGTTGACCAATTCACTGGCTTCAGTCCATAACTCTACAAATGTGTATTTTTTTTGTATCAACCAGTAAAGACTTCTATCTACCAAATACATATTTTCTTCTTTGAGTATGTTCCACTTTCTTCGAATATCCTCCATAATGGAGCACTAATCGTACAAAATTCTCCAAATTAGACATTTGTAAACACACAATATCAAAATTTAGATAGAAAAAATAGATAAAAGGATTGTAGCGGGTGGGGGGAGGTGGCCGTCTAGAGGGGGTGGGGGTGTTTGAGGCAGTGAGGCAGGGGGGGTGTGTGTGTCAGAGGCTGTCTGGGGGCGGGGGAGGGAGAGGTGGGTGGGTTCGAGGCCATTAGGGTGGGGAGAGGTGAGAAGGGGGGGGGGAGGGGGGGGGCGTGTGTCGATGGCCATCTGGTGGTGGGCGGGGGCGAGCGGGGGCGAGGGCGATGGCTAGTCTGAGGCCGTCAGGTGGGGAGGGGGTCTAAGGCCGTCAGGGTGGGGGGGGGTCCAAGGTCGTCGGTCGAGGAGGGGGTCTGAGGCCGTCGGGCCAGGAGGGGCAGTGTCGGAGGCCGTCTAGGGGAGGGGGCGGGGGCGAGAGCGGTGGGTGGGTCCAAGGCCGTCGGGTGAGGAGGGGGCTCTGACGCCGCCGAGCGAGGAGGGGGTCCAAGGTCGTCAGGCGGGGAGGGGGTCTTAGGCCGTTGGGCAGTGAGGGGGTCCGAGGCCGTCAAGCAGCAGGCATCTCGCAAACGCTAGCTCGAGGGAATGCGGTGCAGACGGCCGGGACCACCCGGCCTTCGGTGTTCACGCCAGGGTGCCATCGTGCCAGCCATTGAGAGCTACCACCCGGCCTTCCTCTGTCGGGCATCCTCGCCGGCCTCGGGCACGAAGGAAAGGGGTGGTTTGGGAGGATGGGGTTCGGAAGGGGGCGGTGGCTTACTGAGGATGAAGGAGGGTGGTAGCGACGGTAGTGACAGGATGGTGGTCTTCACGCCAGCGGGGCAGCAACGGCACGGGGGCAGAGCAAGGGGCCGAGGACAAAGGATAGAGCAGCGACAGTGCGGGGGGGCGCGGGGCAGCGGCTATGCGAGGGAGCGGCAAAGCAACAGGATGGCGATCTCCTCGACTGCAGGGCAGCGATGGCAGCAGCTGCGCAGGGAGGGGCAGAGCCGCAGCGGCGCGGAGGCAGAGCTTAGGTTAGGGCTACAGTGAACGGGAGGGATTTATAAGAAAATTTCGTGGACTTTTTTGCAAATCAAAATAATTTCAGGATTTTATTTGCAAAAATCCAAATTTCGAGGCTTTTCCTATAAATTGAAATAATTTTGGGGTGTTATTTGCAAAAAACCAAATTTTGTGGCCTTTTTTCTAAATCGGAATAATTTCAGGGTGTTATTTGCAAAAATCTGAATTTGGGAGCTTTTCTGTAAATCGGAATAATTTCGGGGTGTTATTTGCAAAAATCTGAATTTTGGGGACTTTTCTGTAAATCTGAATAATTTTGGAGTATTATTTGCAAAAATCCGAATTTCGGGGTGTTATATAATAAAAATAAGTTTTTAGGGGTTTAATTGTAAAAATAACCGAGGGTTAAATAGGAATTTTTTTTGGTAAATTTTGATTAAATAACAATCAGGGGGGCGTAGGTAAATATTTTGAAAAGAGAGGGGGTGTTGGTAATTCTGAAAATTACGGGGGGTTGTAGGTAATTAAGGCTAATTACAGGGGGTTGTAGGTAATTTTCCCTTATTATTATTATTAATAGTAGTAGTAAGAGGAGTAATTGTAGTAGTACCAGCAGTAGTAGTAAGACTAGGAGGAGTATTAGTAGTAGGAGAAGTAATAGTAGCGACAATAGCTGTAATAGTAATGGCGATATTTGTAGTACCAGTAGTAATAGTAGTATTAGAAGTAGTAGTAGCATCTGGAGTAGTAGTAGTAGTAGTAATAGTAGTTGTCGAAATAATCATGGTAGCATTAGTAGCAACAGTAGTAGTGATTGTAGTAGTAGTAATTGTTGTAGCAGTTGTAGAGGTGGTTGTAGTAGTCGTAGTAGTAGTAATAGCAGTAGGATAGTTGTAGCAGTAGTAGCAGTAACAACAATAATAGTAGGAGGAGATGGAGTAGTAGTTGTTGTTGTTGTTATTGTAGGAGAAGTTATAGTAGTAGTACTAGTATTTGTAGCAATATCACTAGTATTAGCAATTGCTGTAATAGTAGAATTAGTAGTAGTAATAGTAGTAGTAGAAGTAGCTGTATAAGCAGCAGTAGCAATAGTGGCAATAGTAGTAGTAGTAGCAGAAGTAGTAGTTGTAGAAGTAATAGTAGAGTCAGTAGCAGCAGTAGCAATTGTGGCAATAGTAGCAGCAATAGTAGCAATAGCCGTGGAAGTAGTAGCAGTAGTAACAGTAGTAGCGGAAGTAGCAGCAACAACAGTAGCAGTAGTACCAGTAGATGCAGTAGCAATGGTTCAATTAGAAGTAGTAATAGTAGTAATAGTAGTACTACCAGTTGCAGTAGTAGTACTACTACTTCACCTATTGCTACTCTTCCTACTACTACTACCACTCCTGCTCCTACTATAGCTACTCCTAATCCTGCTGTTGTTGTAGCTGCTACGACAACTTCTAATACTACTATTGCCGTTGATGCCGCTGCAACTTCTACTACTACTCCTCCTCCTCCTACTACTACTATTACTACTACTAGTCTTACTACTACTGTTACTACTACTACTGTTACTACTACTACTGCTACTACTGCTGCGAATACTACTACCTCTACTGCTAATTCTAATACAATTACAACTACTTGTACGACTATTACTACTGCTACTACTACTACTACTACTACTACTACTACTATTACTATTACTACTACTACTACTACTACCATTACTACTACTACCACTCCTATTCCTACTCCTACTCCTACCACTGTTACTACTACTGCTCCTATAACTACTACTGCTACTGCTACTATGACTACCACTACTCCTACTCCAACTCGTACTACTACTAATACAACTACTAATACTAAATTACTACTGCTGCTGCTGCCGCTGTTTCTACAACTACTACAACAACGACAACAACAACTACTACTAATACTACTATTACTACTACTCCTTCTCCTACTACTACTATAACAACTGCAACTATTACTCCTACTGCTACAGCTACTACTACTACTACAACTATTACTACTATGATAGCTACTACATCTACTAGTACTGTTACTACTACTATTGCTACTACTACTACAACTACATTTCCTTTCGCTATTGCTACTACTACTACCACTAATACCCCAATTACAACCAATACAACTACTACTATTACTACAACAACAACTACTACTACAGCAACAACTACTACTTTGACTACTACTCCTTCTACTATTGCTACTACTACTACTTGAACTATTACTATTCCTGCTCCAACACCTACTAGTACTACTTCTACTCCTACTACTACTACTACTTTTGCTACTACTACTCCTTCTCCAACTCCCATTACTACTACTACTCCTACTACCACTACGACCCCTACTCTGCCAATGACTACTTTTATGACTACTACTACTACAGCTACTGCTACTGCTGTTACTGCTGCTACTACTACTACTACCACTATTTCAACTACTACTATTCCTGCTACTACTACTACTACTATAGCTCCTCCTGCTACTACTACACCTATTCCAACTCCTATTGCTATTACTACTCCTACTACTACTATAACTACCGCTACTACAACTACTACTACTCCTACTCCTACTACTCGTAGTACTACTACTACTACAACTACTACTACTATTAATACAACAACTACTACTATTACTATTCCTACTCCTTCTACTACTACTGCTACACTTACTCCTACTTGTACGACAACTACTCCTACTGCTACTACAACAACTACAACTACTACTATGTCTACTACTCCACATACTACTACTCCTACTCCTAATACTCCTAATACTGCGCTTAGTACTACTACTACTACTTGCTCTATTACTACTAATTCTTCTACTGTTCCTACAATAACTAATACAACAGTTCTACCACTACTCCTACTCATACTCCTCCTCCTCCTCCTCCTCCTCCTCCTACTACTACTACTACTGCTGCTACTACTACTACTCCTCCTACTTCTACTACCGCTACTATTGCTACTACTTCGACTCTTACTCTTACCCCAACTCCAACTACTACTACTAAAACAAACAATAGCATGACTATAACTTCAGATGCTACAACTATTACTACTACTAATACTACAACAACAACTACTATTACCACTAATCCTCCACCTACTACTACTACTACCACTGCGACATCTACCACTACTACAACTACAAGTACTACTGCTACAGCTGCTACTACTACAACAACCAATACAACAACTACTACCACTAATACAACTACTACTGCTACTTCTACTATTACAACTCCTACTCCTACTACAACAACTACTACTCATACTCCTACTATAACAACAACAACTACTACTGTACTAGTACAACTGCTACTACTAGTACTCCTACCACTACCACTACTATTACTACTACTACTACTACTAAAACTACTACTACTACTACTACTTAAACTACTACTACTTAAACTACTACTAAAACTAATACAACTATGACTTCAATTACTGCTGCTGCTGTTGTTATTGTTGTTACTACTACTACTACTACTACTATTTATACTCCTTCTACTGCAACTACTACTGCACCTACTACTACAACTACTTCTGCTACTACAAATACTACTGGTAGTACTCCTACTATTGCTACTATTACTCCTACTCCTACTCCTACTCCAACTACAACTAATGCTTCTCCTACTGCAAGTACTACTACAACTAC
This sequence comes from Trichopus zeylanicus subsp. travancoricus, assembly GCA_005019695.1. Classification (NCBI taxonomy): domain Eukaryota; kingdom Viridiplantae; phylum Streptophyta; class Magnoliopsida; order Dioscoreales; family Dioscoreaceae; genus Trichopus; species Trichopus zeylanicus. The sequence continues at coordinate 139,251 of RXID01014458.1, read as the reverse complement.
TACTACTCTACTAGTATAATTGCTACTACTAGTAGTCCTACTACTACTACTACTAATAATAATAATAATAAAACCACTGCTGCTACTACTGTTGTTGCTGCAGCTGCTGCTATTACTACTAATCCTACTCCTACTACTACTCCAGCTACCACTATTACTACTCCTACTTCAACCACTACTACTACTACTCCTACTCCTTATATTGCTACGGGTACTACTACTACTACTACTACTACTATTGCTACTACTACTACTACTACTACTACTACTACTACTACTACTACTACTACTACTTCTACTACTACTACTACTCCAACTCCTACTATTACTACTACTGCTACTACTACTACTACTTCTATTGCGACTACTACTACTGCTACTAATTCTATTACTACTACTTCTATTACTACTACCACTAGTACTACTAGTACTACTACTAATCCTAGTTCTATTACTACTACTACTGCTACTATTACTCCTACTGCGACTAGTACTACTACTACTACTACTACTACTACTACTACTACTACTACTACTACTACTACTACTCCCAACTCCTACTACTACTTCTACTACTACTCCTACTACTACTACTGCTGCTGCTGCTACTACTTCTATTACTACTATTACTAGTACTACTCGTACTACTAGTACTACTACTAATACTACTCCTATTACTTCTATTACCAATACTACTACTACATCTACTACTACTCCTATTACTACTACTACTAGTACTACTACTAATACTACTATTGCTGCTGCTGCTACTACTACTACTACTACTATACTACAGTAGCTACTACTCCACCTATTACTACTATTACTGCTACTAGTAATACTACTAACTTACTACTACCACTCATACCATTACTTCTACTTCTACTTCTGCTGGTACCGATACTACTACTATAACTTTTAATGCAAAACTGCTACTACTAGAATAACTACTACTTCTACTACTAGTACTCTTGATGTTGTTGCTACTGCGCTGCTGTTGCAATTACTGCTGCTTCTACTACTGCTACTATTGCTACTACTGCTGGTGCTGCCACTACTACTACTTCTACAACTATCACTTCTACTTGTAGTACTACTACTCTAACAACAACAACAACAATAACGACAACAACTGCTACTACTACTACTACTACTGCTACTACTACTTCTACTACTGCTACAACAATAACAATAATAATTACTACAACTATACCTACTACTACTACTCCACCTACAACTACAAGTACTACTACTACTACTACTACTCCTCCTCCTACAACTACAAGTACTACTACTACTACTACTACTATTATCTCTATTCCTAATCCTAGTACTGCCACTACTACTAATCCTACCACTAGAAATGCTACTACTACTGCTGCGACTACTCCTACAACTATTACTTCAACTACTACTACTACAACTACTACTAGTGCTACAACTACTAATACTACTACTACAACTAATAATAGTATTACTACTACTACTGATGCTACTACTACAAGTACTACTAGTACTACTACACTATTACCACTACTCCTCCTACTACTTCTTGCACTAGTGCTACTACAGCTGCTACTAACACGACTACTACAACAACTGCTACTACTAATACTATCACTACTAGTACTACTACTGCTAGTACACCTATTGTTGTTATTACTGCACCTACTCCTACTCCTAGCACTAGAATAATAACTACTACTCCACTAGTCCAATGGCTACTCCTTGTATTTCTACTTCTACTACTATTACTATTACTACTACCACTATTACTAATACTGCAACAATAACAACAACTACTACTACTAAAACTACTACTACTACTATTAATTATACTACAACTATCGCTGCTACTAGTAGTAGCAACAGCAGTAGCAGCAACAGCAACAACAACAATAGTAGCATTAGTAGTAGTACTGGTAGCTGTAGTATTGGTTGTAGTAGGTTTAGGTGCAATAGTAGTAGAAATAGTAGTTGTAGTAGTAGTAGTAGTAGTTGTTGTTGTTGTTGTAGTAGTAGGTGTAGGTGCAGTAGTAGTAGTAGTAGTTGTAGGTGTAGTAGTAGTAGTAGTAGTAGTAGTAGTAGTAGTAGTAGGTGTAGGTGTAGCAATAGTAGTGTTAGTTGTCATAGTAACAGCAGTGTAGTACTAGTAGTAGTACTAGTAGTTATAGTAGTAGTAGTTGTAGTAGTAGCAGTAGTAGTTGTTGTAGTATTAGTAGTAGTACTAGTAGTAGTACTAGTAGTTATAGTATTAGAAGCAGCTAAAGTAGTAGGTGTAGTAGTTGTTGTATTAGTTATAGTAGTAGTGGTTGCAGTAGTAGTAGATGTAGTTGCCGTAGTGGTAGTTGTAGTAGTAGTAGTTACTATAATAGTCATAGTAGTAATAGTGGCAGGACTAGTAGTAGTAGTAGTAGTCGTAGTTTTAGTCATAGTAGAAGTAGTAGTCGTAGTTGTAGTAGAAGTTGTAATAATAGTAGCAGTAGTAGTTGTAGTCGTATTTGTTGTTGTAGCAGCTGCAGTAGTAGTTGTAGTAGTAGTAGAAGTAGTTGTATTATTGTTGTTGTTATTACTATTATCATTATTTGTAGTAGTAGTAGTAGTGGTGGTAGTGGTACTAGTAGTAGGAGTAGTAGTTGTAGTAGGATTAGTAGTTGTAGTAGTAGCAATTGTTGTATTAGCAGTAGCGGTAGCAGTATTAATAGTACTAGTTGTTGTAGTAGCACTGGTAGCAATAGTAGTAGTAGTAGTAGTAGTAGTAATTGTGGTACGAGTAACAGAAATAGCAATAGAAGTACTAGTAGTAGTAGTAGTAGTAGTAGTAGGAGTAGTAATAGGAGTGGGAGTAGCAGTAGTAATAGTAGTAGTAATAGTAGTAGTAGTGGTAGTCAGAGTAGTAACAATATTAGTAGTCAAAGTAGCAATAGGAGTAGTACTAGGACTTGGAGAAGCAGTAGTAATAGAAGTAGTAGCTGTAATAATATTAGAAGTACTAATAGTTGGAGCAGTACTAGTTGTATTACATGTAATAGTAGGAGCAGCAGTAAAAGTAGTAGTAGTGGCTGTAGTAATAGTACGAGTAGTAGTAGTAATAGTAATCATATTAGCAATAGTAGTGGTAGTAGTACTAGTAGAAGTGGTAGAAGTAGTCATAGTAGCAGTACTAGTAGTAGTAGTATTAATAGTAGTAGTACTAGTATCTGTAGGAGTAGTAGTGGTAGTGTTTGTATTAGTAGTGTACTAGCAGTTGCAATCATAGAAGTAGTGGCGGTAGTGGTAGTTGTAGTAGTACAGCCGCAGTGGAAGTAGTAGTCGTAGTGGTAGTAGAAATTGTAGTCATAGTAGTAATAGTAGTAGTTATTATTATTGTAGTAGCAGAAGTAGTAGTTGTAGTAGTCATAGTGGTAGTAGTAGTACTTGACGTATTAGAAGTAGTTGTAGTAGTATGAGTAGCAGTAGTAGTAGGAGGAGGAGTAGTTACAGTAGGAGTAGTAGTTGTCATCATAGTAGTAGTCCTGTTGCAGTAGTAGTCATAGTAGTAGTAGTAGTAGCAGTCGCAGTAGTATTAGTAGCAGTTGTATTAGTAGTAAAAGGTGTATGTGTAGTAGTAGTAGTAATAGTAGTTGTAGTAGTAGTTGCTGAAGTAGCAGTATTAGTAGTAGTAGTAGTTGTTGTAGTAGTAGTAGATGTAGGAAGTAGTTGGTGTAGGTGAAGCAGTAGTAGTAGTTGTAGGTGTAGTTATAGTAGTAGTAGTAGTAGGTGTAGGTATAGTAGTAGTAGTGGTAGTTTCCATAGTAGTAGTAGCAACTGCAGCAGTAGCAGTAGTAGTAGAAGTAGTAGTAGATATAGTAGTAGTAGTTGTAGTAGTAGTTGTTGTTGTAGTAGTAGTAGTAGTAGTAGTGGTGGTGGTGGTGGTGGTGGTGGTGGTGGTGGTGGTGGTAGTAGTGGTAGTGGTAGTAGTAGCTGTAGTAGTAGTAGTAGTAGCTGTAGTAGTAGTAGTAGTAGTAGCTGTAGTAGTAGTAGTAGTAGCTGCAGTAGTAGTAGTAGTAGCAGCAGCAGCAGTAGTTCTAGTTGTAGTAGTAGCAGTAGTAGTAATAGTAGTAGTAGTAGTAGTAGTAGTAGTAGTAGTAGTAGTAGCAGCAGCAGTAGTAATAGTGGTATTAGTAGTACTTGTAGTAGAAGTATTAGTGCAGTAGTTGGAGTTGTAGTGCAAGCAGTATTAGTAATTTTAGTCAGAGAATTTATATTAATTGTTGTAGTAGTAGTTATGGTCGTATAGTAGGAGTTGTAGTAGTAACTGTAGGAGTAGTAGTAGCAGTAGTAGTACTAATAGTAGTATTAGTAGAAGTAATGGTAGTAGTATGAGTAGCAGTAGTTGCAGTAGGAGTAGTTGTGGTGGTGATAGCAGTAGTAGTGGTATTAATAGTAGTAATCGTAGTAGTTGCAGGAGCGGTAGTAATTCAAGTAGTAGGTGTTGTAGTAGTAGTGTAGTAATAGTAATAGTAGTAGAAGGAGTAGTAGTCATAGTAGTAGTAGTAATAGAAGGAGAAGTGGTAGTCGAAGTAGTAGTAGTAGTAGTAGCAGTAGTAATAGTAGTAGTGGTTGTATGAGTTGCTGAAGCAGTCGTAGCAGCAGAAGGAATAGTAGAAGAAGTAGTAGTAGTAGTAATAGTAGTAGTTTAAGAAGTAGTAGTAGTAGTGGTAGTAGTCGTATTAGCAATAGCAATACTTATTGTTGTAGCAGTCGTTCTAGTGGTACTAATAGAAGTAGTAGTAGTTAAAGTTGTAGTAGTATTAGTAGTAGTTGTTGTAGTAGTTGTAGTTGGAGTAGTAATAGGCGTAGTGGTAGCAATAGTTGCCGTTGTAGTAAGAGCAATAGTAGTAGTTGCAGTAATAGTAGTAGTATTAATAGTAGCAGTACTTGATGTAGTAATAGTAATCATAGTAGTAGTAGGAGTAGAATTGGGGCTAGCTAAAGAAGTAGTGGTAGTAGTAGTAGTAATAGAAATAGTAGTAATAGTAGTAGTAGTAGTTGTAGTAATTATAGCAGCAGTAGGAGAAGTAGCAGTAAAAGTATCAAAAGTAGTAGCAGTAATAGTAGTGGTAGTAGTAGTTGTAGTAGGAGTAGAAGTACTAGGTGTCGTAGTAGTAGTAGTAGTAGTAACAGTAGTAGTAGTAATAATAGTAGTATTTGCAATAATAGTAGTTGTAGGAGTAGAAGTAATAGTAGTAGTACTGGTAGTACTTGTAGCAGTAGTTGTAAAAGTTGTAGTTGTAGTAGTAGTAGTAGTAGTCGTAGTAGTAGTAGCTGTAGTAGTACTAGTAGTAGTAGCAGAAGTTGTTGTTGTTGTCATAGAAGTAGTAGAAGTAGTAGTTGTAGTCATAGAAATAGTAGTTGTAGCAACGACTGCAGCTGTTGTAGTGGTTGTAGTAGTAGTTGTTGTGTTATTGTAGTAGTAGTAGTAGTAGAGCTTGTAGTAGTAGTAGTAGTAGTAGAAGTATTAATAGCCACAGTACTAGTAGCTGTAGTATTGATAGTCGTAGCAGCTATTGTACCGGTAGTAGTAGTAGTAGTAGCAGCAGCAGCAGCAGCAACAGTAGTAATAGCCATAGTAGATGTAGCAGTAGTAGTACCCGTAGAAGTAATAGTAGTTATAGCATCAGCAACAGTAGTAGTAGTAATAGCAGAAATAGTAGCAGGAACAGTAGCAGTAGTAGCAGTAGTAGTCGTAGTTATAGTAGCAACAACAACTATAGGAGTTGTAGTAGTAGTAGTAGTAGTAGTAGTAGTAGTAGTAGTAGTGCCAGTAGTAGTAAAAGTAGTAATAGTGGAAGTTGTAGCAACAATAGTAGTAGTAGCAGTAGCAGAAGTAGTAGTAGTAGTTGTACAAGTAGAAGCGATAGCTCTAGTACTTGTAGTCATAGGAGTGGTAGTAGGACTAGTAGCAGAAGTAGTAGTTGTAGTGGTTGGAGTAGCATTACGCATAGTAACCCTAGTGGTAGCAGTAGTAGCAGAAATAATATAACTAGTGGTAGTAGTAGGAGTAGTAGTAGTACTAGTAGCAGTAGCAGTACTAGTAGCTTTACTAGTAATAGTAGCAACATACATGGTTTTAGCAGTAGTAATAGTAGTTGTTGGAGCACTAGTCGCATTAGTAGTTTCGTAGTAGTAGTTGCAACAACAGTAGTTCTTGTTGTAGTAGTAATAATAGTAGTAGTAATAATAGTAGTAGTAATAGTAGTAGTGGTGGTGGTGGTAGTAGTAGTAGTTGTTGTTATAGTAGTCATAGGAGTAGTAGTAGTTGTTGTAGTGGCAGCATTAGTCGTAGTAGTGGGAGTAGTAGAAGTTGTAGCAGCAACAGTAGTAGTAGCAGTAGCGGTAGTAGTAGTTATTGTAGAAGTAATAGAAGTAGTAGTTGTAGTACTTCTTATAGTTGACGTAGTAGTCATAGTAGTAGTAGTAGTAGTAGTTGCAGTAGCATTACATGCATGAAATGATGTAGTAGCAGTAATAGCAGTAATAATAGAAGTAGTAGTAGTAGTTAGCGCACTAGATGCATTAGCAGTAGTAATAGTAGTAGTAATAGAAGTAGTCGGAGTACTAGTTGCATTAGTAGTAGCAGCAGTAGTAGTTGCAGCAATAGTAGTTGTTGTAGTAGTAGTAATAATTATAATAATAGTAATAGTAGTAGTAGTTGTTGCAATAGTAGTAGTAGTAATTGTTGTAGCAGCAGCAGTACTACTAATAGTTGCAGTAGTAGTAGTACTTGTAGTTGTTGTGATAATAGTAAAAGTGGTAATAGTAGTTGTTGTTCTTATTGTTATAATAGTAGCAGTTATTGTTGTTATTGTTATAGTTGTAGTAGTAGTAGTAGTTGCAGTAGTACTAGTACTAGTAGAAGTTGTAGTAGTAGTAGAAATAGTAGTCATAGTAGTAGTAATAGTAGCAGCAGCTGTAGTGGAAGTTGTAAGAGCAACAGTAGAAGTAGTAGCAGAAGTAGTAGCAATAGTCGCAACAATAGTTGTTGTAGTAGCACTAGTGGTTGCGACAATAGCAATAGAAGTAGTTCTGTAGTTGTAGTAGTAGTAGCCGTAGTAGCAGCTGTCGTAGTAGTTGTTGTAAGAGTAGCAGCAATTGTAGTAGCAGTAGTCATAGCAACTATAGTTGTAGTCGCACTAGTATTAGCGACAACAACAGCAGAAGTAGTAGTCTTGTTGTTGTAGTAGTAGTCACTGTAGTAGTAGTAGTAGCAGCAGAAATAATAGCAATAGCAGTTGTTATGGTAGCTGTAGTTGTAGTTGTAGTAGTAGTAGTAGTAGTAGCAGCCGTAGCAACCGTAGTAGTAGTAGCAGTAGTTGGAGCAATAGTAGTCATAGTAGTTGTTGTTGTTGTTGCAGCATAATCAATTGTAACTGTAGTAATTGTTGTTGTTGTAGTAATTATAATAGCAGCAGCAGTTGTACCAGTCGTAGTAGTGGTAGCAGTAGCAGTAATAGTAGTAGTAGTTGTAGTCATTGTAGTAGTAGCAGTTGTGACAATAGTAGCAGTAGCAATAGTATTAGGTATTAGTAGTAGTAGCAGTTGTGACAGAAGTAGCAGTAGCAGTTGTATAAGTAGAAGTACTAGTAGTTAAAGTAGTACTAGTAGTTGTTGTTGTTTTTGTAATAGTAGTAGCAGTAGTAGTGGTAATAGTAGTAGTAGTAATACTAGAAGTAATAGAAGTAGAAGTAGAGGTAGTAGTAGTAGTAGTAGTAGTAGTAATAGAAGTAGTAGCAGTAGTCGAAATAGTAGTAGTTGTAGTATTATTAGCCGTAGTAGAAGAAGGAATAGTAGTAGATGTAGCAGCAGTAGTGGTAATAGTAGTAGCCATTGTTGCCGTAGTTGTAGTAGTAGTAGCAATAGTTGTAGCTATAGTAGTAGTGGTACCAGTAGTAGCAGTAGTAGTTGTACTAGTAGTAGAGGTAGTTGTAGCAGTAGTATCAGCGGTAGCAGTAGAAGAGGTAGTAGTGGTAGTAGCAGCAGTCGTAGTAGTACGAGAAGTAGTAGTAGTAGTTATTGTGGGAAAAGTTGTGGTAGTTGTAGTAGTTGTGGCAGTTGTAGTTGTTGTAGTAGTTGTCATTGTTGTAGTAGTAATAATAGTAGTAGAAGTAGTAGTAATATTAGTAGTAGCAATAGTAGCAGAAATAGTAGTAGTCGTCGTAGTAGTAGTGATAGTTGTTGTATCTATTGCAGTTGTAACAGTAGCAGTAGTAATAGTCATAGTAGAAATAGTTGTAGTAGTTGTAGCATCAGTTGCAGTAGTAGCAAAAGCAATAGTACTAATAGTAGAGTAGTGGAAGTAGTACCGGTAGCACCAGTAGTAGTAGCAGTGGTAGTTGTAGTAGAACTAGTAGTAGTAGTAGTAGCAGAAGCAGTAGCAATATAGTTGTAGTAGATGTAGTAGCAACAGTAGTAGTAGTCGTAATAGTAGTAGCAATAGCAGTAGTTAATAGCCATAGTAGTAGTAGCAATAGTAGCAGTAGTAGTAGGAGTCGTACTAACAGTAGACGTAGTAGTATCAGTAGCAGTAGTTGTATTAATAGTAGTAGTAGTAGTCGCAGTTGTACCAGTCGTAGTAGTGGTAGCAGAAACAGTAGCAGTAGTAGTAATAGTAGCAGTTGTTGTAGTCGTTGTAGTTGTAGCTGTAGCAGTAGTAGTAGTAATAGTAGTAGCAGTAGTACCATTATTACTAGCAGAAGTAGCAATAGTAGGAAAGGAAGTAGTAGCAGGAGCAGTAGCAGTGGCATTAGCAATATAAGCTTTAGTAGTAGTAGTAAGATTACTACTAGTAGCAGTAGCTATACCAAATAGTTGCAGTAGTAGTAGCAGTATTAGTAGTAGTAGTAGGTGTAGTAATAGTAACAGCAACAGTAGTATGAGTAGAAGTACAAATAGTTAAAAGTAATAGCAGCAATAGTAGTAGTAGTTGTAGTAGTAGTGGCAGTAATAGTAGCCGCAGCAGTAGTAGAGGTAGTAATAGTTGTTGTTGTTGTAGTATTAATCGAAGTAGAAGTAGCTGTAATAGTAGTAGTAGTAGTAGTAGTTGGAGCAGCAGTAGCCATAATAGAAGTAGCAGTAGTAATATCAGAAGTAGTAGCATAAGTAGTAGCAGTAGTAGTAGCAATCGTAGTTGTAGCAGTAGTAGTAGCAATCATAGTTGTAGCAGTAGTAGCAGAAGTTGTAGTAGTAGTCGTAGTAGTGTTGTTATATTTGTTGTTGTAGTAGTAGTAGTAGCAGTTGCAATAGTAGCAAAAGTAGTAGTACCAACAGTAGCAGTAGTAATAGCAGTGGTAGTTGTAGTAGAAGTAGTAGTAGTAGTAGCAGTAGTAGAAGCAGTCACAGTATAGTTGTGGTAGTAGTAGCTGCAGTACTAGAAGAAACAGTAGAAGTAGTAGTAGTTGTAGTAAATGTAGTTGCAACAGTAGCGACAGTAGCCGCAGCAGCAACAGTAGTAATAGCAGTAGAAGTTGTTGTATTAGTAACAGTAGTAGTGTTAATAGACAAAGTTGTAGTACCAGTAGTACCAATAATCGTAACAGTAGTAGTAGTAGTAGTAGTAGTAGTAGTAGTAGGAGCAGTAACAGTGGTAATAGTAGTAGTAGCAGCAGTAGCAATAGTAGTAGCAGAAGTTGTACTAATAGTGTTACTACTGCGACTATTAGTGCTAGTTTTACTACTACTACTATTACCTCTATAGAAACTACTGCTATTGCTAAGACTACTGCTACTACTACTACTACTACTACTACTACTGTTGTTGCCCGTACGACTACTGGTACTACTTCTGCTACTACTGCTAGTACTATTGCTATAGCTACTACTATTACTAATACTACTCCGACTACAACTACTACTACTCCTACTAGTACTCCTATTGCTGCTGCTACTACACCCGTTCCTACTACAACTCCTACTCTTACTTCTTCTACTACTATACTAGTACCACTACTACTACAACTACTTCCGCTGCTATTACTACTACTTCTCCTTCGGCTACTACTACTATTACTACTACTACTCCTATTACCACTACTACTACTACTACAACTACTACTACTATTACAACTACGACTATCATTACTGCAACTTCTACATCTGCTACTACTATTGCTACTATTACTACCACCACTACTATTATTGCTACTACTATAATAACTGCTACTACTTCTGCTAGTACTACTATGACCACTACTGTTGCTATTACTACTACTACTACTATTGCTACTACTAGTCCTATTACTTTCATGACTACTACTTCTACTATTACAACTACTACTTCTACTACTACAACTTATGCTATGACTACTACTACTAATATTATTGCTGCTACAGCTACTACTACTACTACTACTACTACTACTACTACTAGTAGTTCCAATCCAACAACTACAGTCACTGCAGCTGCTACTGCTATAACTAGCACTACTACTACTACTGCTACTTCTATTGCAACTATTACTGTTGTTGCTGCTACTACTACTACTATTGCCACATCTACACTTGTTGTTGCTACTAATACAGCTACTACTACTACTACTAAAGAAATTGTAACTACTACTGCCGCCGCCGCTGCTACTACTGGTACAACTACTACTTCGGCTACTACTACTAGTTCTACTATTGTTGATATTGTTGTTGTTGTTGCTGCAACTAATACTACTACTCCTACTACTGCTACTAATACTACTACTGCAACTACTACTACTGCTTCTACTATTGCGACTACTGCTACTACTACTACTAATACTACTACTCTTACTACTGCTACTACTATTGATTCTACTGCTGCTACTACTACTACTACTACTATGAGAACTACTCCTACTAATACTGCTACAACTACTAGTATCGCTGGTACTGCTACTACCCTTACTAATGCTACTGCTATTACTACTTCATTTGCTGCTGCTAGTACTGTAGCTGCTACTGATACTACTACTACTACTACTATAGCTACTACTGCAACAAATAGTGCTATTGCTACTACCCTTGCCACTACGACTACTACTGCTACTGGTACTACTACTGCTACTGCTACTGTGACTAATACAACAACAACTACTAATACTACTATTATTCACACTACCACTACAACAAGTATTACTACTGCTACTAGTACAACGACTACTTCAACTGCTACTACTGTGGCTACGAATACTAGTCATACTACTACTACTACTTCTACTATTGTTGCTACTACCACTCCAACTGTTGTTATTGTTGATGTTGAGACCACTACTACAACAACTATGACTTCTTCAACTACAACTACGGCTGCTACTGCTTCTACTGCTGCCGCTACTACTGCTGCTACTATATCTACTATTGCTACAGCTACTACTACTATTACAACAACTGCTGCTTCTACTACAAATACTACTACTATAACTACTACTACTACTACTACTACTACTACTACTACTACTACGTCTCCGACAATAACAAACTACTACTACTTCTACTACCACTACTGCTCCAACTGCTACTACTACTACAACAACTACTACTGCTAGTAGTAGTACTACTACTGCTAGTAGTAGTACTACTACTGCTACTATTACTTCTACTGTTGTTACTACTGCTACTCCTGGTACTATGACTACTGCTACTACTGCTCCTCCTATTACTACTACTACTACTACTACTTCTATTACTATAACTACTACTACTATTGCTACTACTATTACTACTACTACAACTACGCCTACTACTACTATTACTGCTACTACTATAACTACTCCTACTATTACTATTACTACTACTACAACTATTTACACTGCTACTACTATTACTACTACTACTCCTCCTCCTAATAAGACTTCTACTACTATGGCAACTATTGCTACTACTACTTCTACTACTACTACTATTGCTACTACTACTGCTGCAATAGCTACAACTGCTACCACTGCAACAACTGCTACTATTGCTGCTACAACTACTATTGCAACAACTACTAATATTAATATTATTACTACTACTACTACAGTTACATTGACTATTGCTACTGCTACTACTAATGTTACTACTACTTCTACTGGTTTTTCTACTACTACTACTATTATTATTATTACAATTATTTCAACTTCTGCTGCTACTGTGACTACTATTACAACTACTTTTACTACTGCCACTACTACTACTACTACAATGACTAATACTACTTCGACTACTACTATTGTTGCTACTACTCCTGCCACTACTAGTACTACTTCTGTTGCTACTGCCATAGCAACTGCAATCACTACTGCAACTCCTATTACTACAACTATTTCTACTATAACTACTACAACCACTACTACTATTGCTACTATTACTACCGCTACTTCTACTACTACTACTGCTTCTACTACTAATAATACTACTAGAGCTAGTACTACCACGGCTGCCACTGCTCTTGTTGTTGATGCTAATGCTACTACTACAACTGCTACAACTACTTCTACTACTTCTACTATAACTACTACTGCAAGAAGTACTATTGCTACTGCTACTGCAACTATTACAGCTACTACTTTTGCCACTACAGCTACTACTAAAACAAATACTACTCATACAATAACAACAACTACTACTACTATCATAACTGGTACAACTGCTACACTTAGTACTGCTACTGCCACTACTACTCCAACTGCTACTGCTACTACTACTGACACTATTGCTACTGCTGCTACTACTACTACAACTGCAACTCTTACTACTACTACTGCTGCTGCTACTGCTACTAGTAGTAGCACTACTACTACTACCCTACTATTGCTGCTATTACCACTACTGCTACTGCTACTACTGTTCTTACTACTACTACTACTGCTACGATTCCTGCTACTACTACTAATACTACCACTACTACTCCTACTCCTACTACTAATCCTACTTCTTCTACTACTACTTCTACTACTGTTGCTCCTACTACTACAACTACTACTACAACTACTGCTATTACTACTGCTACTACTACACTTACTACTACCACTACTACTACTACTATTACTATCGCTACAACAACTACTTCTACTGCTAATCCTACTACTACGATGACTTCTACTACCACTACTCCTACTACTATTGCTACAACTATTATTAATGTTACTACTATAACTACTGCTATTACTACTTACAACTACTTCTCCATCTATTACTACCATTATAACTACTACTACTATTGCTCCTAGTATTGCTAGAAATGTTGCTATTACCGCTACTACTACTACCTCTACCACTACCACTATTGCTACTACTATTAGACCACTACCACAACAACAACTACTACCACCGCAACAACTACTACTGCTACTATTAATACTATTACCACACCTCTACAATAACTGCTACTGCTACTACTACTACACTACTACTACACTACTACTACAACTTCAACTGCTGCTACAAATACTACTAATACTCCAATTATTGCTACTACCGCTATTGTTAATAATACTAATACTACTACTTGACCTACTACTACTGCTACTATTACCACTAGTACTACTACGACTAATACTACTACTACTACAACTACTAGTACGACTCCTCCTACTATTACTACTACTACTCCCACTACTACAACAACAACTACGACAACTGGCACTACTACTATCTCTACTATAGCGACTAGTACTAGTACTACTACTTCTAATACTACAACAACTACTACCTCTACTACTACTACTATTACTACTACTACAACTACGATTACTACTACATCTACTACTAATACTACTACCTCTACTACAACAATTATAGCTACTACTGCTGCTATTGCCGCGGCTACTTCTACCACTAATACCTGTCCTCCTGCTGCTCCACCACCTCCTCCTGCTACTACTTCCACTACTACAACTACTACCACAACTATCACTATTACTACTGTTGTGGCTACTACTACTACTACTACTTCTACTACTACCTCCACTACTATTGAAACTATTACTCCTACAACTTCTCCTATTACTGCTGCTACTTTAACTACTACTACTACTACTACTACTGTTACTACTGCTATTGCTACTAGTACGATTCCAACCACTACTACTACTACTTCTACTGCTACTACTATAACTACTATTATTACTAATACCTCTACTACAGCTGCTACCGCTACTACAACCAGCATTACTACTACTGCTTCAGCTACTACTATTATTACTGCTACTTCTACTTCTACTTCAGCTGTTGCTCCAACCAGTACTACTACTACTACTGATGCTATGTTTACTACTACAACAACTGCGATTACTACTACTACTACTACTACGACTACTACTGCTGCTATTGCTAATGCTACTACTATTGCTACAACTACTACTGCTACTACTACTACATTTTCTAAGACTACTACTAATACTACTACTAATACTACTACTACTACTAATACCACTACTACTACTACTGGTACTACTACTCCTCCTCCTCCTCCTCCTCCTCTTCCTCTTCCTCCTCCTCCTCCTACTGCTACTACTACTATTTCTACAACAACAACTACTACTACTACTACTACTATTGCTACTACTATATCTACTACTACAACTTTTTCTATGACTACTACAATTGCTAATACAACTGTAATAGCTACTACTATTACTACTAGTACTATAACGACTCGTACTATTACTTATATTGCAACAAATACAGCCTCTACAGCTGAAACTATTACTATAACTGTTACTACTACTAGCACAGCTAGTAGAATTGCTACTATTACTGCTCCTACTACTAGCTTTATTACTACTGGAATTGCTACAACTATTGCTGCTCTTGCTACTGCTGCTACTAATGCGGCTACTACTACTACTACTACTACTACTGAGACTGTTGCTGCTACTAATGCGGTTACTACTACTACTACTACCGAGACTGCTACTGCTGCTACTACTACTGCTACTATTGAGACTACTACTGCTACTACTGCTACAACAACCGTGACTACAACTTCTACTGCTACTTCTGCTGCTACTACTACTACTAATACTAGTACAACAATAACTACTACTAGTACTGCTACTATTATGGCTATTACTGTTATAGCTAATACTAGTACTACTATTACTACTATTACTACTACAAATACTACTATTACTACTACTACGACTACCCTTACGACTACTACTGATACAACAACTTGAACTGCTTCTACTACTTCTACTACTGCTGCTGCTGCTGCTACTATGACAGTTGCTACTAGTTATATAGCTCCTCCTCCTTCTATTACCACTACTTGTACTATAGTACTACAACATTTACTGCTACTACTACTACGACTACAGTTACTACTACTCCTGCTACTACCACAACATGTACTACCCCTTCTACTTCCCCTGTTTCTGCAACTACTTCTGCTGCTACTACCACAACCACCACCACCACCACTACTACAATTACTTCTACTACAACTACTGCAACTATGACAACTTCTACTACTACTATGATTATGACTACTACTACTTCAACCGCTACTACAGCAACTACTACCACTGCTACTACTGCTACTACGACAACCTCTACAACTATTACGATTACTACTACTGCTACACCACTACCACACTACTACTACAACTACTACTATTGCTACTACTACTCCTACTACTACTACCATTGCTACTACTACTACAACGACTACTACAACTACTACCACTACTACTACTACAACCACTCCTACTTCTAAATTACTACTACTACCACTTCTACATCTACTAATACTACTACTACTACTACAACTGCTATTACGGCTACTGCAATTATAGCTACTAATGCTACTACTACTACTACTACTAATCCTACTGCTACCACTACTATTCCCACTACTACAAGTACTACTACTGCTACTACTACGATTACTACTACTACAACTTCTACTACTACTATTGCTACAACTACTGCTACGCTTAGTGC
Source organism: Trichopus zeylanicus subsp. travancoricus (assembly GCA_005019695.1). Taxonomy (NCBI): domain Eukaryota; kingdom Viridiplantae; phylum Streptophyta; class Magnoliopsida; order Dioscoreales; family Dioscoreaceae; genus Trichopus; species Trichopus zeylanicus. The sequence continues at coordinate 123,318 of RXID01014458.1, read as the reverse complement.
TACTAGTGCTACTACTCCTACTACTACTACTCCTGCTGCTATTATTAATACTACTACTCCTACTACTCCTACTATTACTACTATTAATACTACTGGGTCTACTACTATCACTGCTACTACTACGGTTGCTACTGCTACTCCTACTACTACTATTATTACCACAACTGCTACTACCTCTACCACTACTACTACTGCTATTACAGCCACACCACTACTACAACCACTGCTACTACTACTATAGCAACTACTACTACTACTACAGCTGTGACTACTACTAACACTACTACTACAACTACTACTGTTGCTACTACGGCTAACTACTACTCCTATTATTGCTAATACTTCTACTACTACAACTACTTCTAACACTACTTCTAATACAACTATTGGCACTGCTACTATCTCTACTACAGCAACTGCTACTACTGCTACTACTTCTACTACTACAACTGCTACTACTACTACTATTCGTATTGCTACTATTGCTACTCCAACTATTACTCCTACTACTACATCTACTACTAATACTACTACTTCTACTACTATTACTACTACTACTCCTACGACTACTCCTACTACTAGTGTTGCTACGACAACTACTACTGCTCCTCCTCCTGCTACTACTGCCATTACTACTACGAGCGCTACTAGATTTACTACTACTATTACTACTACAACTACCACTACTAGCACCACTCCTACTGCTGCTGCTACTACTACTACTACTGCCACTACTACTACTTCTTCTCCTATTACTACTACTACTTCTGCGACTACTGCTACTACTACTGCTACTGCTATTGTTACTACTGTTGCTGCTGCTACTACGACTACAACCACTACTACTCCTACTACTAGTACTACTAACTACTACTACTACTACGGTTACTACTACTACTGCTGCTACTACAACTACAACTACTACTACTCCTACTACTTGTACTACTACAACAACAACAACTACTACTACTACCCCTGCTACTACTACTACTATGATTACTACTATTACTACTTTTGCTGCTGCTCCTACAACTTCTACTACTGCTACTACTACTACTACTAATACCTCTACTACTGTTGCTACTGCTATGACCAACACTACTTCAACTATTACTCCGATTATTGCCACTGCTACTACTACGACTATTACTAGTACTACTACTACTACTACAACTACTTCTACTACTATTACTGCTATTACTTCTACTTCTGCTGCTACTATTGGCTACTACTAGAACTACTGCTACTGCTACTACTTCTACTACTACAACAACTACAACAACAACAACAACAACTACTACTATGACTACTACTGCTGCAACTACTATGGCTTCTAATATTGCTACAACTAGTCCTTTTACTACTAGTACTACTGCTACCACTTCTACTACTACTACTACTCTACTACTACTAGTAGTAGTACAACTGCAACTACTACTACTGCTACTACTACGGCATCGACTACTAATGTTGCTACTACTACTATTACTACAACTACTAATATAACTATTCCCACCACAACTACTACTACTAGTATGACAACAATTGCTACAACTACTAGTGTTAATACTAGTCCTATTACTACTACTACTACTACTACTACTACTACTACTACTACTACTACTTCTACTACTACTGCTTCTATTACTACTACTACTTGTGCTACGACTACTACTACTACTACTACTGCTACTACAAAATAGCTACTACGATTACTACTAGTACTATCACTGCTTGTACTACTACTTATACTACAATAAAGAAAGCCACTGCGGCTGATACAGCTAATACAACTGCTACTACAACTAGTACTGATGCTACTATTTCTACTATTACTGCTCCGACTACTACTATTACTAATAATGATACAACACCTCCGCCTCGAGCTCTTGCTGCTCCCGCTACTAATAAGGCTAATACTACTACTTCTAATACTATTACTCTACTACTACAACTGCTGCTGCTGCTACTACTACTATTAAGACTACTACTACTATTACTACAACTATTGTGACTACTACTGTTACTCCTACTACTTCTACTGTAACTTCCGCTGCTGCTGTTACTACTACTACTATTACTACTACAACTTCTACTCCAACTTCTGCTGCTACTGCTACTACTACTACTATTACTACTACTACTACTGCTACTACTGCTACTACTACTACTACTACTAATAATACCACTACTACTACTACTACAACTGCTGCTACTAATACTACTTCTACAACAACAGCAACTACTACTACTGCTGCTACTGCAACTTCTGCTGCTGCTACTGCTACTACTACTACTACAACTTGTGCTACTGCTACTGCTACTACAACTACTGCTGCTGCTGCTACTACTGATACTACTGCTTCTACTAATAGTAGTAGTACTACTACTACAACAAATACAACTATTACTGCTACTGCTACTACACTTGCTACAATAATTGATACAATAACTTCAACTGTTACTAATACTACTTCTACTACTACTACTACTACTACTGTTGCTGCTGCTACTAGTACTGCTGCTACTAGTATTGCTACTACTAGTAATGCTCCTCCACCACCTCCTCCTATTTCTACTACGAATACCAGTAGTACTACTACATCTACTGCTAATACTACTACAACTACTTCTTCAACTACTTCTACCCTAGCTACTACTACTACTACTTCTACTTCTCTTATTATTGCTACTACTTCGGGTACTTCGGCTACTACTACCACTACTACCACAACAACTACTACTACTACTGCAGTTACTGCTACAACAGCAACTATGACTACAACATAACAACTACTACTACTACTCTTGCTACTACTACTACCATGATTACGACTACTACTACTTCTGCTCCTACTACTACAACTACTACCACTGCTACTACTGCTGCTGCTACAATCTCTATTACTTCTACTACTGCTACTACTACCACACTACTACAACACTAATACAACACTACTATTACAACTACAACTATTGCTACTACTACTACTACTATTGCTACTACTATTGCTACTACTACTACTACTACTACTACAACAACAACAACAACTACTACAATAACAACTGCTACTACTACTACAACAACAACTACAACTACAACAACAACAACTCCTCCTCCTCCTCCTCCTCCTACTACTACTACTACTACTACTACACTACTACTACTATTGCTACTACTACTACTACTTTTACTTCTACTAATACTACAACTACTACTATTGCTACTGCTACTACTATTGCTACAACTGCTACTCTTGGGACTACTACACCTTCTAAGACTACTACTATTACTGCTACTAATACTACTACAACAACTACTACTACCACAACTATAACCAATCCTACCATGACTACTATTACTAGTATGACAACTACTGCTGCTACTGCTATAACTATCACTACTCCTATTACTACTACTGCTACTACTACTATTACCACTACAACTAATGCTACTATTGCTACTACTATATCTACTACTAGAATATCTACTACGACTACTACAACTAATACTACAACTGCAATAGCTACTACTATTACTACTAGTACTATAACTACTCATACTATTACTTATACTGCATCAAATTTAGCCACTGCGGCTGAAACGCTACTATAACTTCTACTACTGCTAGTACAGCAACAACTATTGCTACTATTACTGCTCCTACTGCTACTTTTACTACTACCACTACTGCTACTACTATTGCTGCTCTTGTTGCTACTGCTATTAATACGGCTACTATTACTACTAGTACTACTACTACTGTGACTGCTACTACTGCTGCTGCTAATACTTCTACTACTATTGCTACAACAACTGTGACTATTACTTCTACTTCTACTTCTGCTGCTGCTACTACTACTACTACTAGTACTACTACTACTATTGCTACTACTGCCACAGCTAACAATAGTAGTACTACTACCACAGCTAACAATAGTAGTACTACTACTTCTACTATTACAAATTCTACTATTACTACTACTACCCTTACTACTACTACTGATATTACTACTTCAACTGCTTTTACTACTACTTCCTCTACTTCTATTACTAAAACTACTACTACTACTACTACAACTACTGCTACTAGTAGTACGGCTCTTCCTACTCCTCCTCCTCCTACTATTACTACTAGTAGTGCTACCAGTACTACTACATCTCCTACTACTATTGCTATGACTACTACTACTACTACTTCTACTCCTGCTACTACTACTGTTGTTGCTACCACAACATGTAATACCCCTTCTACTTCTCTTGTTTCTTCAACTACTCCTGCTACTACTACTACTACTTCTACTACTTCTACAACTTCTAGTACTACTCCTCCTACTACTACTATGACTGCTGCTACTAGTAGTATGGCTCCTCCTCCTCCACCTCCTCCTGCTATTACAACTATTAATAATACTAGTACTACTACATCTACTGCTACTACTACTATGACTACTATTACTACTACTTCTACTCTTGCTACTACTACTACTACTGCTACCACAACATGTACTATCCTTTCTACTTCTCCTATTACTGCAACTACTTCTACTACTAGTACCACTACTACTACTACTACTATTGTTACTTCTACTGCAACTACAACAACAACAACTACTACTATAATTGCGACTACTACTACTTCTACTACTACTACAACAGCTACTACTACTACTACTGCTACTATGACAACCTCTACTACTACTGCTATTGCTACTACTACAACACTACTACTACAACTACTACTATTGCTACTACTACTACTTCTACTACTACTACTATTTCTACAACTACTACAACAACAACTACTACTACTACCAATCTTACTTCTACACTACTGCTACTACTACTACTTCTATTTCTACTAATACTACTACTACTACAACAACAACAACTACTACTACAACTAATCCTGTTGTGACTACTACTACACCTACTACTACAAGTACTACTACTACTGCAACTACTACAAGTTCTACTACTACTCCTACTACTACTGCAACTACTACAAGTTCTACTACTACGACTACTACTTCCACTACTACTGCTATTACTACTACTACTATTACTACTACTGCTGCTACTCTTAGTACTACTGGTGCTACTACTCCTACTACAACTATTGCTACTACTACTATTAGTACTTCTATGACTACTACCCCAACTATTAATACTATTAATACTACTGGGGGCTACATCTATCACGGTTACTACGGCTGCTATTACCACTACTACTACTACCTCTACGACTACTACTTCATCTACTACTACTACATCACTATTACAACCACTGCTACTATTACTACAACAACTACTACTACTGCTGCTGCTACTACTACTACTACTACTACTACTACTACAACTACTACTACAACAACAACAACAACAACTACTACTACTACTACGACTACTACTACTACAACAACAACAACTACCCCCACAACTACTGCTACTGCTACTAATACTATACTACAACTACACTACTGCTACAACTACTACTTTTGCTACTACTACCACTACTCCTCCTATTATTACTAATACTGCTGCTACTACTACTACTACAAATACAACTTCCACTATAACACTTGCATTGCAATAACCTCTACTACAGCGAATGCTACTACTACTACTTCTTCTACTACTACTACTATGATTACTACTACTACTACTACTCCAGCTGCTGCTACTACTACTATTATTACTACTACTACTACTTTTGCTACAACTACTGCAACAACTACTATCGCCACTACTACTACTGCTAATACCTCTACTACTGCTACTACCGCTATGACCAACACTACTACAACTATTACTCCAATTACAGCTACTATTACTACTACGACAATTACTAGTACTACTGATACTATTACTACTTTTGCTACTACTATTATTACCGCCACTTATGCTTCTGATACTACTATTGCTATGACTTCTACTACTCCTACTTCTACTACTACAACTTTTGCAACTACTACTACTATAACTACTAGTACTACTACTTATACTGCAACAAATAAAGCCATTGCGGTTGATACCACTAATACAAGAATAACTACTACTAGTATAGGAACAACTATTCCTACTATTACTGCTCTAACCACTACTATTACTAATAATGATAGTACTACTCCTCCTCTGGCTCTGGTTGCTGTCGGTATAATACAGTTACAACAACTACTACTTCTAAGACTGCTACTACAACTGCTACTAGTATTACTGCAACTCCTACTACTACAACTACTACAACTGCTACTACTGCTACCCCTACTGCTACATCTACTTTTGATACTACTGCTACTACTACTACTACTACTACTACTACTACTACTATAACTACAACTATTACTGCTACTACTACTACCCTAACTGCTACAACTGATACAACTATTACTTCAACTACTTTTACTACTACCACTACCACTACTATTACTGCTGCTGCTGCTGCTACTAGTACTCCTCCGCCACTTCTTGTTCCTTCTATTTCCACAATGACTACTACTAGTACTACTACATCAACTGCTACTACTACTACTACTACTACTACTTCTACTATTTCTACTCCAGCTACTACTACAACTATTTTTATTACAAAATGCACTACTACTTCAACTTCTCTTGCTACTGCTACAACTTCTTCTATGACTACTACTGCTACTACTACTACTACTATAACTACTACTACAAGTGTTACTACTACTATTGCAATAACTATGGCAACAATAATAATAACTACTACTACTCCTACTACTACTACAAAAATGATTCTGACTAGTACTACTTCTACTCCTACTACTACAACTACTACCACTGCTGCTACTACTACTACCACTACTACGACTACTACTACTACTATTATTATTACGACTACTGCAATTGCTATTACTGCTCCAACTATTATTACTACTACTACTAGTCATACTAATAATACTAGTCATACTATTATTACTACGCTTTCGCATGCTGTGGCACACCGACCGGTCTCAAGCATCGGTCGCCCTTAGCGTGGAGGTTATGAAGAGTAATCCGCACAGCAACAAGAAATAAGAAAGAGATATGGGAGAACTTTCAGATTCCTATTGCTCGAAATTGTCCTATCTCTTGTTCTGTCGTTCTTTACAATGGTAGTGGCCCTTATATAGAGGGCGTAGTGATGTAAGCGCTTACATTAGCAGGTAGTATGAGCTAAGCGCTTACATCAGTGCTATAGTAGCACAATAGTAGGCCTATGCTATAATAGGCTTACAGCCTTTACAAAAGACTACAAAAGATGTCACATCCTATCTTATCCTAAGGCATAGCCTTTACAGAAGACTCCAAAGCATGTCACATCCTATCTTATCCTAAGATATAGCCTTTACAGAAGACTCCAAAGGTTGTCACATCCTCAGCTAGGGCCTAGGCTTAGTAGCTTGTCTTCTTGCTAGGCTAGCTTGTCGTCTTGCTAGATGTCATGTCCTAGGCTAGGGCCTAGGTTAGTAGCTTGGGCTAGTAGCTTGTCCTTTGCTTTGTTGTTATCTTTTTGTCACCAGTTCCTCTCCCCCACCCCCCCACCACGCTTTCGCATGCTGTTGGATAGTGGTAGGTTGCTGGTTTGGGAAATGGCATCTTGGACTAGTTGGTGAGCTGTCTGGAGCTGCTGGTTAATCTGGGAAACCGCAGGTTACCAATTTGCCCAGAAATGATCTTGGGTACTCAATCGCTCGCACTCTCATAATTTGATGGCGCGAAGGCACAAAGTTGCTGGAGTGCTGTAAGTGCTGCTACTGCTATTGTGGGCCTGGCGTGGTTGTCCCTCGTGTTTCCAGGGAATCCTGTAGTCGTATCATCATTCCTCCCAGTTGTGCTTGTTTTGCCGGGGCTGCCTGGACCTACTGGACTGCCATTGTTGTAAGCCTCAGGTTGTCAAGATCCTCTCTGTTTGGCAATCCTGCACACACTAAATAAGATAGTAAGTGGGACAGGGCATCAGCTAGCTGATTGTGCTTTCCGTTAATATGCTCAAAGTGTACTGTGATGCCTATTCCAGTAATATAGTCCGTGAAGGCTATCCACCAGACCCTGGAAGGCTTTTGGTTAGGGGACTTGTTGAAGAAGCATATGATGGCTTGGCAGTCGGTTCTGATGGTCAGTTCCTTCCTGTCCAAGTAATAAATTTTGAGGGCTTCTAGGGAATGCATTACAGCATATATTTTTGCGTCAATGGTTGATTTGAGTGGGTTGAACTTCCAGCTGGCGTAAGCGCAGACGCGTTCGATAGATTTTGGGTGATACTGGCATGGCTTCCACTGACAAACTCCGCCCCATCATTCCATACAACCGTCTGTTTCCAGGATAATATAGCTTTTTGTTGGGGGCACCTCCAGATCTGGCAGCTGTTAGACCAACCGCTTAATCTGATCCACCAGGGCCCAGTCCTGTTGGTTCATCTTATTTTTGCCAGTTGGGCTGGTTTTAGGATAGAGTGGGCTGAGAAGTGTTCCCAAGTTTGGGATGTAGTTTCTGGCGTAGTTTAGGATTCCTAGCCAGGAGCGAAGCCCCTTCTTTATCATTAGGGATTTGTTTTGCACCTTGGTAATCTTCTTGATAATGTGTGGCTATAGCCTGATCTTTTGATTACCAATGATAGCGCCAAGGAACTCCACTTCTGCTACCGCTATCTTCATTTTGGAAGGGCTTAAGACAAGCCCGTGTTCCTCACAGATGTCAAGCATGACGCTTAGGTGCTTTGTGTGCTCTTCCTCTATCTGGGAGAAGACGAGGATATCGTCAATGTAAACAGCAATGAAGTCCTCCGTACCTTTGAAGCAGGAGTCCATTTTCTGCTGGAAGACAGAGGGGGCATTCTTTAGTCCGAATGTAATGGCCAACCATTCATATAGCCCTGTAGGGACCCAGAATGCGGTCCACTCAATGGAGTCCGGATGCATGGCTACCTGATGAAAGCCACACTTCAAGTCAAATTTAGAATATACCTTGCTATGGCATACCCTTCTCAGGATAGTATTGATCCCTGGGAGCCTATATTGGTCTTTGTTGGTGAGGTCAGTAAGACACTTGTAATTAAAGACCATTCTCTGCTTTCCTTTTTCTTTCTTGCTCGTAGCTGGGTCAATGGTTGTTTTAGAGTTGACAATGAGGGCTGTCATTCTGTGTCGGCTTTTGCTTGGCCGAATAACTCCTATGCTCAGCAGGGCCTCTATGTGCTGTCGGAATGCTTCTTGCAGCTGTGGCATGACATGTTTTAACGGTCGATCTTCGATGACAAAATCTGTATTTTTAATATCCAGATAACACACCACTTTGTTCCTTGCCCAATGTTTAAGCGGGTCCTCTCCGATAAACCCTGCTTCTTTAAGTCTTGTTATTGTAGGCTGGAACTTACTAAGGAAGGTTTTTCTGCTATCGCCCGCACTGTAGTATACTAATCGTTGAATATCAATATACTCATCCTCCTCCAACTCGAGCTCTTCTACCGCAGCGGCCACCGATGCTGTGGGAGAAGTACTGATAATAGTTAGGTTTTTGTAGAAGGTAACAATATTACCTTCTTTTTTCACTCCTCCCGACATGGCCTTGATGAAGTTACATCCAATTATCATTTGGATGTTGTCTCCTAATTCCATCTTAAAGTTGTATGTGTAGGGGATCTTGAAGATGTTTTCTCCAATGTGCATCCTACCCCCTTTCAGCTTCTTGTTTGCCGTTTGTCTTGAATTTATCCCGCTGAATTGTACGACGAGGCTATTTTCCTCCAATGCCTCTGATGGTACCGATGTTTCGTCAATGCAGCAGGTGGTGGCTCCTGTGTCTAGTATTGCTCTTACTCAAAATCTGGGGATGTTAGATATTTCAAGTTGGACAACCATATTATAGAGCATGTTTTTCACCATTCTTGGCCCGGGCTTTGGTTGAGCTGATCCTTCAGTCACCATTTTGTAGACACTTTCTTGGAATAGGACGCTGGTGCACTCCAGTCTTTCCTTCGCTCCCCTTTCCTTGCAGAGCTCCTCACAATCCTTTCGTAGGCTTGCTTCTAGTTCTAGCTCCTGGGCTTTCTTCTTATAGTATTCTACCTCCCTTTTTAATCGTCCAATCTCCCCTTCGCACCATGCAATGTAGTGCTACTGTTCTTGCACCAGCTTTTGCGAAGAGAATGATGCTGGTGGGGGTATTAGTGATTGGGACCGCCGATTTAAAGTACTATGGTCCACAAAGGTTACAGGCAGTAACCCTGCAGTTGGGGCAGTGAATCCTTGCCCTCTCCACTGTCTGGCGCTTTCAGCATGAGCATCTTTCTTCTTGTGGCTGCACGAAACTGTTATGCTACCAAAAATGAAGACAATTTTCCTGGGAAGCAGGCAGCGTTACCTGGGGTCGGTACCCTCCTTCCATTTCACCAAGAACATATATGACCTTCTCTTGTATGAGTGGGCTGAGGGAGTTGTGAAGAGTCTGAGCATCCTCTCCCTCTGAGATGCTAAGGATAGCATCGCTTTGGTCTTCTCCTTCTTGTACGGAGATCAGGTCGTATTCTTTTGGTACATTAAGTTGCTAAAAGATAGCAACTCGCTTTACATTTCTTCTATCATTAGGTCATTCTCTAGTGAAATGTCCTTCATTGCCACAGAGGTAGCTTCTGCACCTCTTATTGCACACAAGGTGCTTCCTTTTCTCTATTCGTACATGGCTGTCGTGCGGCTTCCCTTTGTACGTCTTTGCCTTCCTAGCTCCATACTTCTTTTCTTTGGCATAGTACCCTGGGATCGGGATTTTGCTGCAGAAAGAAAGATCTTTAAGGGACCTTTTGCACGCAGCATCCTTGCATTCTTCCTCCAGGTATTTGTAGGCAAACAAGATTCAGGGTATCACCCCAATGTTGACTCCAGGGTATTTTTGGTCAAAGGCTGTCTTCATTCTTCGGCCAAGCTTGCCTGGCATTTTCATCCAGAACTTCTCCGATAGCTCAGTGCCACCATATAGTCTCCCTGTTTTTGTTGCCAATATGAGATAGTCATTCATATAGAGGTGAATATCTTTCATGCTTTCACATGAAAGTCTCTCGAGATCTCCGTATGCCGCATCTTGGGCCATGGTTGACCCCTGGGTCAGATCTTTTAGTGAGAATACCCTCCGCATCTGGGAGAGGATATTCTGAGTGCCTTCCCTTCCTTCTCCGGCCGCAATGATGGCTTGGTACTCTTCCCCGTACATCATGGGCCATTGCACACAAGTAAGCCTTTTGACTTCACCTAAGAGGTCCTCTATGTACTCAATTTTGTCCCTAGTGTTGGTGAACCCTTGGCTGGCGATGTGATTTCTTGTGATGGCCTCCCATCTCGAAAAAGCATCATCAAAATGACCGAGATGCTCGGGGATCACAAACATGGCTCCTCCATTTTGCTGTGCAGACGGAAGGGTCCACATCTCTTTGTTGAAGCCTCTTTTGAACCTTCCTCGGCTTTGTTGTTCAAATGCAGGTGCTGCTCGAGATATTGATGGGGTCGTGTTAGTTGCTGGGGGATAACTTGGAGGACCCATCGCAGTATCTTCGGGGGGCATCTACGGCTTGCTTGGGGACGTTGTCGATGTCATTGTACTTGTGTATAATTGTTCGGTTAGCTTTTTCAAAGTAGGGTACTCCATTTCTGGCTCCTCGACTTCATAACCTGCTGCAATAATGTTAGAGAAATGAGGGGGGCATAGGTTACCTTCCTCAGTTTGCTGGGGAGTAGGAGGGTTAATGGATCCTTCATCATCATCCCATGAAGGGTGGAGCACCATGGGATAGTCATATGCAAAGGATTTCGGGGGTGTGTAGCGCACATAGTAGTCAAACATACCGCTGGGCTCCCCCAATGTACCCATACTTCACCCAAATTTTGTGGCAGGAGGTTCTTGGGTCTTGTATTGCCTTTAGGTGGAACTTCTTCTTCATCTGGGTACACATCCCACTTTGTAGCTTGGGATGGGTAGACTAGGTCTCCTTCAGAGAACTCCTGTTTTTGAAGCTGGTGGAAATAGCCTTCGTCATCACTTTCATCATTTTCCATTTCTCCAAATAGGACGGCGAGCATATGAGGAGTTCTGAGTTCCTCCTCATCACTGGGGATCTCCTCATCCCTCTGATTGTAGCACGACCTCCGATGCATTACTGCCGGCTTGTAGCCGCCGAAGCGTAAAGAGATGCTTCCATCCAGGAGGCTGCTGCTAGTTACTTCTTCAGGTTGCGCCGGGGTTAAGATCTGGGTCGGCCGAACAACCCAACTATGCCCCTGTAGTGTTTCTGCTGAGTATCTACGCCCTGGCAGGGCGTGCACCCCATGTCTTGCTAGATAATCTACAACCCCTTGAACCTCATAGGTGAAGCCTATGTTTGGGGTGTTGGACAGCCTCCCGACAAGGCCTCTGATGATCAGCAGGTTGGATTCTCCATTCTGCCAATTTTCATATCCTCTAGTCGAAACAGAGACTTGGAGGTTCCTGTAGAAGTCCCCAATGGTCATCATGGCGTCTGGTATGACGTAAACTAGTTGGCTGCCTTTCGCCAAGTCAACTTCCATTGTTGCCAATATAGCTTTGTCTCCTGCCCATCGATTGTCTCGAAAGACAATAAGGGCCATTGTACCGACCTCCTGTCGGTGCAAGATCTGTATTTGGAGTTGTAGCACGCCAAGGTGTATGTACTGCATCCCGCTCCTTCGCAGCTAGTGGTAGCTTTCCTCCTGTATTAAGGTTAAATCTACCTGGTCATTATTAATGCAAAGGATTGCTTCTTCTGACCTGTGCGTGTACACCCGATGGTGTGCATCGTCCCTACGTGAGTGGTATAGGACCTCTGCCGGGACTATTGCAGCTCTCTCCTGCATTGATTGCCTCAATTGAACCTGGGGGTCAATTTGCTGCTCTAGTGTGTTTTGTGGGTTATTTCTCCCCATAAGGAGCCTACCCATCCTTTTTGTTGTGTGCTGGGCGGTATGGAGGTGCCTGTGACTCCTCAGGTATCCCCGGATTTGATCTTCAAACAGGCGAGGGGGTGTTAAAGTAGACGACCTCTCCTAAATCACCCGAGTGCTCGTTCCTAATGCCATTAGCTTTCAAGACTTTGTTTTTCCTCCTCGAGTATATGGGATGGGTCCCTAAAGACCCTTAACTCTCCTTGCACCTCTTGCAGCCTTTGGGTGGTGTATTTGCTTCTTTCAAGTTGGAGGAGAAGCTTGTTCAGCTGAGAAAGGTCACCCTTTGGTTCTTTCGGCTGTGTGCGAGCTTCTCCCTCAGGTTGCCTGGGTTGCCTGATAGCTTCGAGCATAAGTTCCCGGGCCTCCTGTTTTGACAAAGGCCTGCTATCTAGTACTGCAGTTGTAAGAGTCCTCAGAGAAATCTCTAATCTTGAGATTTCTTCTGTAACATCATGACATAGCTTAATTATTTGCTTAAAATTCTTTAAATTAACTTTTGATGAGAGACAAGTTTTGTCGTAGACTACAGCAAGATTGTGAGCTAACTAGTTTGTTGAAACTTTTGAGACTGAAGTGAGGTCAAGGTATTCGAGATTAGAGGTTCGGGAATGCTCATATCACTCATGAATGGATTTTTCCCACGTTTCAGACATATGGGCTAATTATTCATGGTTTACTAAAGTCATCCAAGGGTAAGTTCCAGATTAACTCAGAATTATGCTGGGATCACACAAGTGTGCCCTTGGGCTTACCATCGGCCTCATGCCTTCACTGCCAATTTAGGACTTGTTCTTTTCCCCAGCTAAATTCTTTCCTAACCCGCATAATACCACAAGGATAGAAGTTAGTTACCTATGAATTTTCAGCTCAGAATCATAACATGGTAGTTAATAACAGGATTTTGGTAATCATAATCCCTGACCTCAAACTCTTAGCACCTCGACCACTGAAGTGTTTTACTCCTCCATATCTTTGTCAAGATCTGATACCATGTGGTGAACCGACCGGTCCCAAGCGTCGGTCGCCCTGAGCGTGGAGGTTATGAAGAGTAATCCGCAGAGCAACAAGAAATAAGAAAGAGATTTGGGAGAACTTTCAAATTCTTATTGCTGGAAATTATTCTATCTCTTGTTCTATCATTCTTTACAATGGTAGTGGCCCTTATATAGAGGGCGTAGTGATGTAAGCGCTAACATTAGTAGGTGGTATGAGCTAAGTGCTTACATCAGTGCTATAGTAGCAGTATAGTAGGCCTATGCAATAATAGGCTTACAGCCTTTACAAAAGACTACAAAAGATGTCACATCCTATCTTATCCTAAGGCATAGCCTTTACAGAAGACTCCAAAGGATGTCACATCCTATCTTATCCTAAGATATACCCTTTACAGAAGACTCCAAAGGTTCTCACGTCCTAGGCTAGGGCCTAGGCTTAGTAGTTTGTCTTCTTGCTAGGCTAGCTTATCGTCTTGCTAGATGTCACGTCCTAGGCTAGGGCCTAGGTTAGTAGCTTGGGCTAGTAGCTTGTCCTTTGCTTTGTTGTTATCTTTTTGTCACTAGTTCCTCTCCCCCCCCCCCCCCCACCACGCTTTCATATGCTGTTGGATAGTGGTAGGTTGCTGGTTCGGGAAACGGCGTCTTGGAATAGTTGGTGAGCTGTCTGGAGCTGTTGGTTAATTTGGGCAACCGCAGCATACCAATTTGCCCAGAAACGATCTTGGGTACTCAATTGCTCGCACTCTTATAATTTGATGGCATGAAGGGCACAAAGTTGCTGGCGTGTTGTAAGTGCTGCTGCTGCTGTTGTGGGTCTGGCATGGTTGTCCCTCGTGTTTTCAGGGAGTCCTGTAGTAGTATCATCATTCCTGCCAGTTGTGCTTGTTTTGCTGGGGCTGCCTGGACCTCCTGGACTGCCATTGCTGTGAGCCTCAGGGTGTCGAGATCCTCTTTGTTTGGCCATCCTGCACACACTAAATAAGATAGTAAGTGGGACAGGGCATCAGCTAGCTGATTGTCCTTTTCGTCAATATGCTCAAAGTGTACTGGGATGCCTATCCCAGTAATATACTCCGTGAAGGCTATCCACCGGACCCTGGAAGGCTTATGGTTAGGGGACTTGTTGAAGAAGCTTATGATGGCTTGGCAGTCGGTTCTGATGGTCAGTTCCTTCTTGTCCAAGTAATAAATTTTGAGGGCTTCTAGGGAATGCATTACAGCATATATTTCTGCGTCAATAGTTGATTTGAGTGGGTTGAACTTCCCGCTGGCGTAAGCGCAGACGCGTTCGGTAGATTTTCGGTCATACTAGCATGGCTTCCACTTACAAACTTTGCCCCATCCTTCCATACAGCCATCTATTTCGAGGATAATATAGCTTCCTGTTGGGGGCACCTCCAGATCTGGCAGCTGTTGGACCAACCGCTTAGTCTGATCCACCAGGGCCCAGTCCTGTTTGTTCATCTTCTTTTCGCTAGTTGGGCTGGTTTTAGCATAGAGTGGGCTGAGAAGTCTTCCCAAGTTTGGGATGTAGTTTCTGGCATAGTTTAGGATTCCTAGCCAGGAGCGAAGCCCCTTCTTTATCATCAGGGATTTGTTTTCCACCTCGATAATCTACTTGATAATGCGCAGCTGCAGCCTGATCTTCTGATTACCAATGATAGCGCCAAGGAACTCCACTTCTGCTACCGCTATCTTCATTTTCGAAGGGCTTAAGACAAGCCCATGTTCCTCACAGATGTCAAGCATGATGCTTAGGTGCTTTGCAAGCTCTTCCTCTGTCTGGGAGAGGATGAGGATATCGTCAATGTAAACAGTAATGAAGTCCTCCGTACCTTTGAAGCAGGAGTCCATTTTCCGCTGAAAGACAGAGGGGGCATTCTTTAGTCCGAATGGCATGACCAACCATTCGTATAGCCCTGTAGGGACCCAGAATGCGGTCCACTCAATGGAGTCCGGATGCATGGCTACCTGATGAAAGCCACTCTTCAAGTCAAATTTAGAATATACCTTGCTATGGCATACCCTTCTCAAGATAGTATTGATCCCTGGGAGCCTATATTGGTCTTTGTTGGTGAGGTCATTAAGACGCTTGTGATTAAAGACCATTCTCTCCTTTCCTTTTTCTTTCTTGCCCGTAGCTGGGTCAATGGTTGTTTTAGAGTTGACAATGAGGGCTGTCATTTTGTGTCGGCTTTTGCTTGGCCGAATGACTCCTATGCTCAGCAGGGCCTCTATGTGCTGTCGGAATGCTTCTTGCAGCTGTGGCATGACATGTTTTAACGGTCGATCTTCGATGACAAAATCTGTATTTTTAATATCCAGATAACACACCACTTTGTTCCTTGCCCAATGTTTAAGCGGGTCCTCTCCGATAAACCCTGCTTCTTTAAGTCTGGTTATTGTTGGCTAGAACTTACTGAGGAAGGTTTTTCTGCTATCGCCCGCACTGTAGTATACTGATCGTTGAATATCAATATACTCATCCTCCTCCAACTCGAGCTCTTCTACCGCAGCGGCCACCGATGCTGTGGGAGAAGTACTGATAACAATATTTCCTTCTATTCTGACTCCTCCCTGCATGGTCTTGATGAAGTTACATCCAATTACCATTTGGATGCTGTCTCCTAATTCCATCTTGAAGCTGTATGTGTAGGGGATCTTGAAGATGTTTTCTCCAATCTGCATCCTCCCCCCTTTCAGCTTCTTGTTTGCTGTTTGTCTTGAATTTATCCCACTGAATTGTATGACGAGGCTATTCTCCTCCAATGCCTCTTATGATACCGATGTTTTGTCAATGCAGCAGGTGGTGGCTCCTGTGTCTAGTATTGCTCTTACCCGAAACCTGGGGATGTTAGATATTTCAAGTTCGACAACCATATTATAGAGCATGTTTTTCACCATTCTTGGCCCGGGCTTTGGTTGAGCTGATCCTTCAGTCATCGTTTTGTAGACACTTTCTTGGAATAGGACGCTGGTGCACTCCAGTCTTTCCTCCGCTCCCTTTTCCTCGCAGAGCTCCTTACAATCCTTTCGTAGGCTTGCTTATAGTTCTGGCCTTGGGCTTTCTTCTTATAGTATTCTACCTCCCTTTTTAATCGTTCAATCTCCCCTTCGCACCATATGATGTAGTGCTGCTGTTCTTGCACTAGCTTTTGCGAAGGGAATGGTGCTAGTGGGGCTGGTGTGACTGGGACCACCGTTTTAAAGTAGTATGGTCCACACAGGTTACAGGCAGTAACCTTGCAGTTGGGGCAGTGAATCCTTAACCATTGCATTGTCTGGCGCTTACAGCACGAGCATCTTTCTTCTTGTGGCTGCACGAAACTGTTATGCTGCCAAAAATGAAGACAATTTTCTGGGAATTAGGCAGTGTTACTTGGGTTCGGTACCCTCCTTCCATTTCACCAAGAACATATACGACCTCCTCTTGTATGAGTCGGCTGAGAGAGTTGTGAAGAGACTGAGCATCCTCTCCCTCTGAGATGCTAAAGATAGCATCGCTTTGGTCTTCTCCTTCTTGTACAGAGATCAGGTCGTATTCTTTCGGTACATTAAGTTGCTCAAAGATAGCAACTCGCTTTACATTTCTTCTATCATTAGGCAATTCTCTGGGCGAAATGCCCTTCATTGCCACAGAGGTAGCATCTGCACCTCTTATTGCGCACAAGGTGCTTCCTTTTCTCTATTCGTACATGGCTGTCATGCGGCTTCCCTTTGTACGTCTTTGCCTTCCTAGCTCCATACTTCTTTTCTTTGGCATAGTACCCTGGGATCGGGATTTTGCTGCAGAAAGAAAGATCTTTAAGGGACCTTTTGAACGCAGCATCCTTGCATTCTTCCTCCAGGTATTTGTAGGCAAACAAGATTCGGGGTATCACCCCAATGTTGACTCCAGGGTATTTCTAGTCAAAGGCCGTCTTCATTCTTCGGCCAAGCTTGCCTGGCATTTTCATCCAGAACTTCTCCGATAGCTCAATGCCAACATATAGTCCCCCCATTTTTGTTGCCAGTCTGAGATAGTCATTCATATAGAGGTGAATATCTTTCATGCTTTCACATGAAAGTCTCTCGAGATCTCTGTATGCCGCATCTTGTGCCATGGTTGACCCTTGGGTTGGATCTTCTAGTGAGAATACCCTCCGCATCTGGGAGAGGATATTCTGAGTGCCTTCCCTTCCTTCTCCAGCTGCAATGGCGGCTTGGTACTCTTCCCCGTACATCATGCGACATTGCTCTCTATGTACTCGATTTTGTCCCTAGTGTCAGTGAACCCTTGGCTGGCGATGTCATTTCTTGTGATGGCCTCCCATCTCGAAAATGCATCATCAAAAAGATCGAGCTGCTCGGGGATCACAAACATGGCTTCTCCATTTTTTTGTGCGGACGGAAGGGTCCACATCTCATTGTTGAAGCCTCTTTTGAACCCTCCTCGGCTTCATTGTTCAATTGCAGGTGCTGCTCGAGATATTGATGGGGTCGTGTTAGTTGCTGGGGGATAACTTTAAGAACCCATCGCAGTATCTTCGGGGGGCATATACGGCCTCCTTAGGGATGTTGCCGATGTTATTGTACTTGTGTATAATTGTTCGATTAGCTTTTTCAAAGTAGGGTACTCCATTTCTGGCTCCTCGACTTCATAACCTGCCACAATAATGTTAGAGACATGAGGGGGGCATAGGTTACCTTCCTCAGTGTGCTGGGGAGTAGGAGGGTTAATGGATCCTTCATCATCATCCCATGAAGGGTGGAGCACCATGGGATAGTCTTATGCAAAGGATTTCAGGGGTGTGTAGCGCATATAGTAGTCAAACTTGTCGCTGGGCTTCCCCAATGTATCCTATACTTCACCCAAATTTTGTGGCAGGAGGTTCTTGGGTCTTATATTGCCTTTAGGGGGAACTTCTTCTTCATCTGGGTACACATCCCACTTTGCAGCTTGGGATTGGTAGTCTAGGTCTCCTTCAGAGAGCTCCTGTTCCCGAAGCTAGGGGAAATAGCCTTCGTCATCGCTTTCATCATTTTCCATTTCTCCTACCAGCACGGCGAGCATATGAGGAGTTCGGAGTTCCTCCTCGTCACTGGGGATCTCCTCGTC
The DNA here is from genome assembly GCA_005019695.1 of Trichopus zeylanicus subsp. travancoricus. NCBI lineage: Eukaryota > Viridiplantae > Streptophyta > Magnoliopsida > Dioscoreales > Dioscoreaceae > Trichopus > Trichopus zeylanicus. Next base: position 104,268 of record RXID01014458.1, on the reverse strand, counting down.
CGTCTGATTATAGCACGACCTCCGATGAATTACTGCCAGCTTGTAGCCGCCGAAGCGTAAAGAGATGCTTCCATCCAGGAGGCTTCTACTAGTTACTTCTTCCGGTTGCGCCGGGGTTGAGATCTAGGTCGGCCGAACAGTAGTAGTCGTTGTTGGAGTAGTAGTCATTGTAGGAGTTATAGTAGTAGTAGGACGAGTAGTTGTTATTGTAGCAGCAGGGGTAGTAGTTGTATTAGTTATAGTAGTAGTAGTATTAGTAGTAGTAGTAATAGTTGAAGTAGTAGAAATGGTTGTAGCAAAATTAGTACTACTAGTAGTAGTTGTTGTTGTTGTTGTTATGGTAGGAGCAGTAGTTCTACCAGTTGTAGCAATAGAAGCAGTAGTTGTTGTATTAGTAGTAGTAGGAGTAGTACTAGTAGCAGTTGTAGTAGTAGTAGTGGTGGCAGTAATTACCGTTGTAGTAGTAGTAGTATTAATAGTAGTGGTTGTAGAAGTAGTAGAGTAGTAGTTGTAGCTGTATTAGTAGTTGCAGTAGAAGTAGTGGTAGTTGTAGGAGTAGTAGTTGTAGCAAAAGGAGGTTTAGTAGTAGTCATAGGATGAGTAGTGCTATTAGTAGCTGCATTAGTAGCAGTAGGAGTAGCAGTAGTTGCTATTGGAGCACTAGTAGTTGTAATAGCAGTAGTAGTGGTAGTACTTATTGTTATAGCAGTTGTAGTAGTTGTTGTAGTAGTCATAGTAGTAGTTGTAATCGTAGAAGTTGTAGTAGTAGTAGTAGAAGTTGTACCTGTATTATTATTAGTAGTAGTAGTTGTTGTAGTAGTAGTACTAATAGTTTGAATATCAACTGTAGTTGGATTAGTAGTAGCAGCAGTAGTAGTAGTCCTTTTAGCAGTAGTAGTAGTACATATTGTAGTAGCACTAGATGTAGTAGCAGTAGTAGTAGAGGTAGTAGTAGTAGTAGTAGTAGTAGTAGTATTAGTAACAGTTAGAATAGTAGAAGTGCTAGTAGTAGCTGTGGGAATAGTAGTAGTAATAGTAATAGGAGTAGTAGTAGCAAAAGTAATTGTAGTAGTAGTAGTTAGAGTAGTAGCAGTATTAGTGCTAGTACTAGTAGTAAGGGTAGTAGTACGAGTAGTAGTTGTGACAATAGCAGCAGTAGTAGTTGGAGCAGTAGTAGTCATTGTCAGAATAGTAGTCGGAGTAGCAACATAAGTAGTAGTAGTGGCAGGAGAAATAGTTGTAGTAGTAGTAGCAGCAGTAGTAACAGTAGCTATGGTAGGAGTAGTAGTAGTTGTTGTAGGAGTAGTAGTAGTTGTTGTTGTTGTAGTATTAGTGGTAGAAGTTGCACTAGAAGGAGTAGTTTTTATAGTGGTGTTGTAGCAGAAGCAGTAATTGTAGTAGTGGAGGTAGTAGTAGTTGTAGTAGTCGTTGTACTAGCAGTAGGAGTAGTAGGAGTTATAGTACTAGTAGGAGGAGGAGCAGTCATTGTAGTAGCAGGGGTAGTTATTGTAGTTGTCATAGTAGTAGTAGTAGTAGGCGTAGTAGTAGTAATTGAAGTAGTAGAAGTGGTTGTAGTAGAAGTTGTACTAGTACTAGTAGTAGAAGAAGTAGTAGTAGTAGTAGCGGTAGTAGTAGTAGTACTTGTAGTAGTAGCAGTGGTAGTAGGAGCAGCAGCATAAGTAGTAGTAGTAGTAGCAGCAGTAGTAGTAGTAGTAGTAGTAGTAGCTGTAGGAGTAGTAGTAGTAGTAGTTGTTGTTGTTGTTGTTGTATTAGTGGTAGAAGTAGTACTAGAAGCAGTAGTTTTGGTAGTGGTGTTGTAGTAGAGGCAGTAATAGTAGTAGTGGAGGTAGTAGTAGTTGTATTAGTCATTGTAGTCACAGTAGGAGTAGTAGGAGTTATAGTAGTAGATGGAGGAGTAGTAGTCATTGTAGTAGCAGGGGTAGTAGTTGTAGTAGTCATAGTAGTAGTAGTAGTAGTTAAAGCAGTAGAAGTGGTTCTAGCATAATTAGTACTAGTAGTGGTAGTAGTTGTAGTAGAAGTTGGAGTTGTATTAATTGTAGTAGCAGTAGCAGCAGTAGGTATGGTAGTTGTAGTAATAGTTGTAGTCATATTAGCAGTAACATTGCTAGTTGTCATAGTAGTAGTCGTAATAGTACTAGGAGTAGTAGAAATGGTAGAAGTAATAGTAATAGTAGTAGTAGTAGTAGTAGTAGTAGTAGTAGTAGTAGTAGTAGTACTAGTAGGAGGAGGAGGAGTAGTAGTAGTAGTAGTAGGAGTAGTAATAAGAGTGGGAGTAGCAGTTGTACTCTAGTAGTAAGAGTGGTAGTAGTAGTAGTAGGAGTAGTAGTAGTAATAGTAGTAATAGTAGCAGGTGTAGTAGAAGTAGCAGCAGTAGTAGTAGTAGAATAAGTAGTAGTAATAGTATAAGTAGTAGTAGTACTTGTTGTTCTAGTACTAGCAGCTTTAGTAGTTGTAGTAGTAGGAGTAGGAGTAGTAATGGGAGTAGGAGTAGTTGCAGTAGTAGTAGTAATTGTAGAAGTAGTAGTAGTAGTTGTTGTAGCAGTAGTAGCCATAAAAGTAGTAGTAGTTGTTGTAATAATAGTATTAGTAGCAGCAATCATAGTAGCATTATTAATAGTGTTTGTAGTAGTAGTAGTAGTAGGAGGAGGATGAGGAGGAGGAGTAGTAGTAGTAGTAGTAGTGCTAGTAGCAGCTGCGACAGTAGTAGCAGTGGTGGTAGTAGTTGTTACAATTGGAGTAGTAGAGGAAGTAGCTTTCGAAGTAGTAGCACTTGGAGTAGTGGATGTAACTGTAGTGGTAGGAGTAGTAGTACTAGGAGTAGTGGATGTAGTAGTAGTGGTTGTAGTAGTAGCAGTTGTAATAATAGTAGTATTCGTATTAATAGTAGCTGTAGGAGTAGTAGTAGTAGTTGCAGTCATAGAGGTAATAGTAGTAGTAGTAATAGTAGTAGTAGTAGTAGCCAAAACAACAACAGCTGCATTAGTAGTATTTATAGTAGTAGCCACAATAGTTATAGTAGCAGCAGTAGCAAAAGCAGAAGTACTTGTAGTTGTAGAAGAAGTTGTTGTGGTTGTCGCAAAAGTAGTAGTAGTCGTACTCAGAGTAATAGTAGTTGTTGTAGTAGTTGCAAGAGCAGTGGCTATAGTAGTAGTTATAAGAGCATCAGCAGTAGTTGTACAAGTTGTAGTTGCCGTAGTCGCAACAACTGTTGTTGTAGTAGAACTAGTTCTAGTGGCAACAATAATAGAAGTATTAGTGTTGTTGTAGTAGTAGAAGTAGTAGCCGTAGCAGCACAAGTAGTAGTAGTGGCAGTTGCAGTAGGTGTAGCAATAGTAGTAGGAGTAGTAGTAATAATTGTGGTAGTAGTGGTAGCAGAAGTAGCAGTCATAGTAGTGGTAGCCACAGAAGTAGTGGTAGCAATAGTTGTAGTCACTATAGTAGCAGCAGTAGTAGTAATAATAGTGGTGGTGGTAGTAGTAGTAGTAGTACAATTAGCAGAACTAGTTGTAGTAGTTGCAGTTTTAGTAGTCGTAGTAATTGTTGAATTAGTAGTAGTAATAGTAGCAGTAACAGTAGTAGTAGAAATAGTAGTAGTAGTAGAAGAAGAAGAAGTAGTAGTAGTAGTAGTAGTTGTACTAATAGTTGTATTAGTAGTAATGGTGGTAGAAGTAGTAGAATAGTAGTCGAATTAGTAGTTGTAGCAGTATTAGTAGTTGTAGTAGGAGAAGTAGTAGTTGTAGGAGTTATAGTTGTAGCAGAAGGAGCTGTAGAAGTAGTCGTAGGAGTAGTAGTAGTATTAGTAGTAGTAGGAGTAGCAGTAGTTTCTATTGGCGTACTAGTAGTGGTAGTAGCAGTAGTAGAAGAAGTATTTGTTGTTATAGCAACTGTAGTAGCAGTTGTAGTAGTCATAGTAGTAGTTGTAGTCATACAAGTAGTAGTAGTAGTAGAAGTAGTAGCTTTATTATTCTTATTATTATCATTATTATTAGTAGTAGTTGTTGTTGTTGTTGTTGTAGTAGTAGTAGTACTAGTAGTTGGAGCAATAGTTATAGTTGGAGTATTAGTTGTGGTGGTAGTAGTAGTAGTAGCACTAGTAATAGTTATAGTAGTAGAAGTACTAGTAGTAGTAACAGTAATAGGAGTAGTAGTAGCAATAGTAATTGTAGTAGTAGTTAGAGAAGTAGCAGTATTAGTGGTAGAACTAGTAGTAGGGGTAATAGTAGGAGTAGTAATAGGACTATGAGAAGCAGTAGTAATGGTAGTAGTAATAGTAGCAGAAGTAATAGTAGGAGTAGCAGTAATGACAATAGCAGCAGTAGTAGTTGGAGCAACAGTAGTAGTAGTATGAGTAGTAGTAGGAACAACAGCATAAATAGTAGTAGTGGCAGTAGAAATAGTAGTAGTAGTAGTAGTAGTAATAGTATTGTTGGTAGTAGTAGTAGTAGCAGTAAGTGTCAAAGTAGTAATAGTAGTAGTTCTAGTAGTAGTAGTAGTGGTAGTTGTTGTTGTAGTAGTCATAAGAGGAGTAGAAGTAGTAGTAGTAGTAGTAATAGTATTGTTGGTAGTAGTAGTAGTAGCAGTAAGTGTCAGAGTAGTAATAGTAGTGGTAGTTGTTGTTGTAGTAGTGATAGTAGTTGTAGTAGTCATAAGAGGAGTAGAAGTAGTAGTAGTAGTAGTAATAGTAGTAGCAGCAGTAGTAGTAGTAGTAGTAGTAGTAGCAGCAGCAGCAGGAGTAGTAGTAGTAGGAGTAGTAGTAGTAATAGTAGTTGTAGCTATATAGTAGTTCTAGTAGTAGTAGTAGTAGTAGTAGTAGTAGTAGTAGTAGTATATTAGAAGTACTAGTTCTTGTAGTAATAGCAGTATTAGTAGTAATAGTAGTGGAAGTATTAATGGAGTAGTAGGAGTAGCAGTACTAGTAGTATTAGTAGTCATAGTAGGGGAATTTGTGTAAATTGTAGTAGTAGTAGTAGTAGTAGCAGTAGGGGTAGTAGTAGTTGTTGTAGGAGTAGTAGTAGAAGTAATGGTAGTAGTACGAGTAGCAGTAGTTTGAGTACTAATAGTAGTAGTGGTAGTAGCAGTACTTGTAGTATTAATATTAGTAGTAGTTGTAGTAGTAGTAGTTGTAAGAGTAGTAATAATTCAAGTAGTAGTAGTTGTAGTAGTAGTGTTGTAGTAGTAGAAATAGTTGTAGGAGTAGCAGTCATAGTAATAGTAGGAGGAGTAGTGGTAGTCGCAACAGCAGTAGTAGTATTAGAAGTAATAGGAGTAGCTGCAGCAGCAGTAGTAGCAGAAGTAATAGTGGTAGTAGTAGTAGTAGCAGTAGTAGTTGTTGTTGAAGAAGTAGCAGAAGTAGTAGTAGTCGTATTAGTAGTAGCAGTAGTTGTTGTAGTAGTAGTATTTGTAGCAGTACTAATAGAGGTAGTAGTAGTGGTAGAAGTTGTTGTAGTAGTAATAGTAGGAGTGGTAATACGAGTAGGAGTAGTGGTAGAAGCAATAGTAGGAATAGTTGTAGTTGTAGTAGTAGTAAAGGCAGTTGTAGTTGTAAAAGTAGTAGTATTAGTAGCAGCATTTGTTGCAGTGTAATAATAATTATAGTAGTAGTAGGAGTACTTGTAGGAGGAGTACTAGTAGTGGTCGTAGTAGTTGGAATAGAAGTAGCAGTAATAGTTGCAGCAACAACGACAGTAGTAGCAGTAGCAATTATAGTAGTACTAGGAGTAGTAGGAGAAATAGCAGTAGAAGATGCTGAAGGAGTAGCGGTAATAGTAGTAGGAGTTGTTGCTATCGTAGTAGTAGTAAGAGTAATAGCAGTAGTGGTAGTTGTAGTAGCTGTTGGAGTAGTAATAATAGTAGTATTTTTAATAATAGTAGGTGTAGGAGCAGAAGTAATAGTAGTAGTACTTGTTGTAGTAGTTTTAATAGTTATAGGAGTAGCAGTTGTAGTAGAATTAGTAGTAGTAGCAGTTGTATTATTATTATTATTATTATTATTATTATTAGTAGCAGCAGTAGTAGTAGTAGTAGTAGTAATTGCAACAGTAGTAGTAATAGTGGTGGTGGTAGTAGTAGTAGTAGTACAAGTACTAGCAGCAGCAGTAGTACAAGTAGTAGTAATAGTAGTAGTTGTAGTATTAGCTTTAGTAGTAGTTGTTGTTGTTATAGTTATAGCAGCAGCTGTAGCAGTGGTTCTAGTAGTAGTAGCAGAAGAAGTAGTTGCAGTAGTAATAATAATTGTAGTAGTAGTAACAGTAGTTGCATAAACAACAGCAGTAGTAGTAGTTGTTTGAGTAGTAGCAGTAGCAGCAACTGTAGTAGTAGTAGTAGTCGCTGCAAATGTAGTTGTAGTAGCACTAGTTGCAACAGCAACAGCCGCAGAAGTAGTTGGGTTATAGTAGTTGCAGTATTCACTTTAGTAATAGTAGTAGTAGTAGCAGTAATAGTAGCAGTAGCAGTAGTTATTGTAGCAATAGTTGTAATAGTAGTAGAATTAGTGATTGTAGGAGGAGTTGTAGCTGTAATAGTAGTAGTTGTTGTTGTAGTAGTAATAGTAGTAGGAGTAGTCGCTAGTTTAGTAATAGGAGTAGGAGTAGCAGTAGTAATAGTAGTAGCAGCTGTAATAGTAGTAGTAGAAGTCGAAGCTGCAGTAGTAGTAATAGGAATAGTAGTACGAGTAGCTGTAGAAGATGTAGCGGTCGTAGCAGTAATGATAGTAGAAGTTGTAGCAATAGTAGAAGTTGCAGTAGTAGTTGTAGTCATAGTAGTAATAGTACAAGTAGCAGTAGTCCTTGTAGTAGTGTGGTAGTAGTAGTCAAAGTAGTAGTTGTATTAGTAACTGTAGCAGTAGCACCAGTAGTAGCGGTAGAAGCAGTAGTATTAGCAATAGTGTTAGTAGCAGTAGCAGTAGCAGTGGTTATAGTTGTAGGTGTTCTAGTACCAGAATCAATAATAGCAGCCGTAGTAGTTGTTATAGTAGTAGTAGTAGTAATAATAATAATAGTAGTAGCAGTAGTTGTAGTCGTAGTCGTAGCAGTGGTAGCAGTAGCAGTAGTAGTAGTTGTGGTCGTTGTAGCAGTACCAGTAGTAGGGGTAATAGTGCTAGTGGTAGTTACAGTACTAGTAGCAGAAGTAGTGGTTGTAGGAAAAGCAGTAGTTGCAGTAGTAGCAGCAGTTGCAGCCGTATCAGTAGCAGCAGCAATATTAGTGTAGCAGTAGTAGTTGTTGTAGTTGTAGCTGTAGTAGTAGCAGTAGAAGTAGTAGTAATTAACACAAAAGTAATAGTAGTAGTAGTAGTAGTAGTTGGGGTAGTAGTAGGAGTAGTAGCAGGAGCAGCAATAATAGTGGTAGTAGTAGCAGGAGTAGTAGTACCAATAGTAACAGAAGTAGTAGTTGCGGTAGCTATAGGAGTCGTAGTAGTAGCGCTGGCCAAAATAGTAGTAGCAGTGGTAGTAGCAGTTGTTGTTGTTGTTTGAGAAGTAATAGTAGTAGTTCAAGTTGTAGCAGAAGTAGCAGTAGCAGTGGTAGAAGTGGTAGCAGTAGCTGCACGAGTAGCAGTAGTAGTAATAGTAGTAGTGATAGTAGTGCTTGTAGTAGTAGATATTATAGCGGGAGTCCTAGTAGTATGAGAGGTAGTAGTACTTGTTATTATTGGAAATGTAGAAGTTGTAGTTATTGTAGAAGCAGTAGCAGTATAGCTACAGTAGTAGTATTAGCAGTAGTTGAAGTAGTAGCAGATGTAGTAGTTATAGTAGTAGTAGCAATAGAAGTATTAATAGCCGTAGTTGTCATCCCCGAAGTAGAATTAGAAGTAGAAGTTGTATTACTAGTAGTAGTAGTCATAGTAGTAACAGTAGTAGTATAAGTAACAGTAGTAGTAGTAGTAGTAGTAGAAGTAGTTGTAGTAGCAGTAGTCGTAGCAGAAGTAGTAGTAATAGAAGTAGCAGCAGCAATAGTAGTAGAAACAGTAGCAGCAGTCATAGTAGTAGTAGTAGTAGTAGTAGTAGTAGTAGTAGTAGAAGTAGAAGTAGAAGAAGTTGTAGCTCCAATAGTACCGTTTGCAGTAGTAATAATAGTAGTTGTTATAGTAATGGTCGTAGTAGCCGTAACTGTTGCAGTAGTAGTAGTTGTAGCAACAGCAGTACTAGTAGTAGTAGTTGTAGCAGTACTAGTAGTACTTCTCCTGCTACGGTTTCTATTAGTGCTACTATGACTGCTACTACTACAACTGCTACTACTACTTCTATTACTACAGATACCACTATTACTACTACTACTACTACAACTACTACTGCGACTAAAAATACTACCCCTACTACTGCTAAAGCAATTGCTACTGCTACCAATAGTACTACTAGTGTTGCAACTACTACTGCTAGTGTGACTAAAAATACTACTACTACAACTGCTACTATTTCTGCTACAACTATAACTCCTCCTACTGTTACTACTGCTACCACTTTGGCAACTACTACTACTGCTACTCCTACTAATATTATAGTTGTAACTACCACTACTGCCACAACTAGTATGGCTACTACTAGTACAATTACAACAACAACTACTACTACTACTTCTACTACTACATCTCCAACTATTGCTATTGCTAATATTTCTGCTACGACTGCTACAACCACTAGTACTACCATTGCGGCTACTACTGCTACTACTACCATGACTACTCTCGTTACTACAATAGCTACTCCTACAACTAATACTACACTGCTACTACTGCTACTACTACTACTTCTACGATTTCTCCAACTACTACTACTACTAGTACAACTACTATAGGTACTAATAGTACTACTAACACTACTGCTACTACTACTACTATTTATACTAGAACTGCTACTACAACTACTACTATGACTCCCACTGCTACTACAACCACTACTGCAAGTACTTCAACTATTACTCCTACGACTACCCCAACTATTACTACTACTTCTCCTACTACTACTAAAACTACAACTACAACTACAACTTCTGCTACTATAAATTCTACTACAACTAATACTACTACTACAACACTACTATTACTAATACTACTACTAATACTAACAGTATTGCTACTATGACAAATACTACGACGACTACTACTTCTGCTACCACTATTGCTACTATTGCTGCAACTACCGCTACTTCTACTGTTGCAACTACAAATACTGCAACTACTACTATAACAAGTACTGCCACAAATGCTACTACCACTAATACTATTGCTACTACTATTACTATTACTCCTGTTACTACTACAGCGATTACTGCTGCTACCGCTACTACTGTTATTGCTGATACTTCTACTACTACAGTTGTTGTTGCCACTACCACAACTACAACCACAACAATTGCCACTATTATTGTTGGTACTTTTGCTACTACTACTATTACAGCTACTGCTACTCCTAATACTACACTTACTACTACTGCTCCTACATCAATTCGTACTACGACTCCTACTCCTATAACTACTATTCATACAACAACTACTACTAGAAGTACTGCTATTATTGTTACTATTCCTTTTGCTACAACTAGTACTATTACTCCTATTACTACTACTACTACAACACTTCTACTACTACTACTACTACTACTACTTCTATTACAACTACTATCACTACTACTTCTACTTCTGCTACTTCTACAACTACAAATACTACTACCATTACTACCATGGCAACTACTACAACTGATGCTACTACTTGTACTACTACTACGACTATTAATTCTACTACTCTTGTTACTACTACTGCAGCTGTTGCTACTACTACTACTACTACAACAACTAGTACTCCAAATGCTACTATTACTATGACTACCCCTACTAATAGTACTACTACATTTGCTACACCACTTCTTCTACTACTAATACTTCTCCCACTACTATTACTACTTCTTCTTCTACTACTAATACTTCTCCCACTACTATTACTACTACTTCTTCTACTACTAATACTTCTCCCACTACTATTACTACAACTACTTTGATTACTGCTACTACTGCTATTCCTACTAATATTACTGCTACTACCACTATCACTACTACTATAGTAGTAGTACTACAACTATTACTACTACTACTACTACTATTAATACTCCTGCAAATACTACTGCTTCTACTACTACTGCTGCTACTACTAATATTACTACTACTACTACGACTACTATTATTAGTGCAACTACTACTACTGCTACTACTGCTACTTCTACTACTATTACTTCTACTATAACATATACTGCGACCATTACTACTACTATGACTACTACTGCTGCTACTAATTCTACTATAACTTCTACTACTACTATTACTACTACCGCTACTACTATTACTACTTTCGCTACTACTATTACAACTTCCACTGCTACTATTACTACTTCCACTACTACTATTACTACTACTACTACTTCTACTATAACTTCTACTACTACTATTACTGCTTCTGCTACTAGTACTACTACTGTTGTTGCTACTACTGCTACTATTGCTACAATATCAATAACTACTGCTACTATTGCTGCTACAATAACAACTACTACTACCACTGCAACTGCTTCTACTGCTACAACCACTACTACTACTGGTACTACTGCTACTACTGCTACTCCTAATACTACTTTGTTGCTATTACTACAACTAATCCTACAACTAATTCTACTACAACTACTAATGGTACTATTATAACTGCTACTAGTAGTACTACAACTACTGCTACTACTACTACAACTAATACTACTAATGCTACTTCATCTCCGAGTACTACAACAATAACCACAACAACTACTGCTACTACTAATTCTACTACTGCTTACCGCTACTACTACTACTACTATTATTGGTACTACTGCTCTACTATTACCACTCATGCTACTCCCCATGCAGCCACTTCTGCTATTGCTATTACTGCAATTAGTCCTGCTACTACTACTTCTAATACTATTACAACTACAGCTCCTATAGATGCTACTATTACTACTATTGCAACTACTACTTCTATTTCTGTCACTACTACTTTTACTACTACTGCAACAACTTCTGCTGCTACTGCTACTACTACTACAACTATTGCTACTTCTCCTACTTCAATGACTACTGCTACCATTACAACTGCTACTACTGCTGCTACTACCATTGCTACAATTGCAACGAGAACTACTACTACTGCTACTACTACTACTGCTCCTAATAGAACAACTGCTGTTGCTGCTACAACCAGTACTACTCCAACTACTGTAACTATTGCTGCTATTTCCTCTACTCCTACGCCCACTATTATAACAAGTACTCCTGCTACTACTGCCACAACAACAATTATTTTTACTAATGATACTCCTACTACTACAACCTCTGCTACCACTTCTACTACAACAACAGCAACTGCTACTCCTACTACTATTGCTACGGCTCCTTCTACTACTGCTACTACTCCTACAATGACTGCTTCAACAACTACTACTACTACTAATACTACTCCAACTACTACAACTACTGCAACTACTACTTCTTTTGCTGCTACTATTACTACTACTACTGCTACCACTACTACTACTATGACTCCAACTACTGCTACTACCGCAAACCACTACTGCTACTACTAATACTACTACTACTTCCATTACTACAACTACTTATTCTTCAATCGCTGCTACTGCTACTCCTACTTTGGCTACTGCTGGTCCTACTATTTCTACCACTCCTGCTTCTATGGTAGTAGTAGAAGTACTAGAACAAGTAGCAGTAATAGGAATAGTATTAGTAATAGTAGTAGTAGTAGGCTCAACAGTAGTTGTAGCATCAACAGAAGCAGCAGCAACAGTATTAGTAGTCGTAGTAGTAACAATTATTGTAGTAGTAGTACCAGTACTAGTAGTAGTGGTTGTTGTTATTATTGTTGTTGTTCTAACTATAATAGTAGCAGTAGTAATAGTAGTTGTTATTGTAATAGTAATAGTAGTAGTGTTTCAAGCAGTTGTAGTAGTAGCAGAAGTAGTAGTAATAGAAGTAGCAGTAGCAGTTGGGGTGGCACTAGCAGTTGTAGTAGCAGAAGTAGTTGTAGTAGTAGTAGCAGTAGTATCAGCAGTAGTAGTAATAGTAGTAGTAGTCATAGTAGCAACAGTAGCAATAATATTAGTAGTAGTTGTAGCAGCAATAGTAGTAGTAATAGTCATAGAAGCCGTAATAGCAGTAGTAATAGTTCTTATAGGAGTAGAAGTAGTAGTAGTAGTGGTAGCAATTGCAGCAATAGCAATAGGAGAAGCAGCAGTAGTGGTAATGCCGGTAGTAGTTGTAGTGGTAGTGCCTATTGTAGCAATAGTAGCAGTTGTAGAATTAGTAATAGTTATAGTTGTAGTACTAGTAGCAGCAGCAGCAGTCCAAGCAGCAGTAGCAGTAGTAATAGCAATTGAATAGTAGCAGTTGTAGTAGTTATTATCCTAGTTGAAGTATTAGTAGCATTAGCATTAAGAGCAGCAACAGTAGCACAAGCAACAATTGTAGTAGTAGTAATAGCAGTTGAATAGCAATAGTAGTAGTTATTACCACTGTTGAAGTATTAGTAGCATTAGCAGTAAGAGCAGCAACAATTGTAGCAATAGTAGAAGTAGTAGCAGCAGTAGTTGTTGTAGCAGAAATAGTAGTAATAGTAGTAGTAGTAGTAATAGTAGTAGTAGTCATAGTAGCAGTGCCAGTAGGAGAAGTTGTAGTAGTTGTGGTGGTAGTTCTAGTAGTAGTAGGAGATGTAGTGGTAGTAGTAGTAGCAGTTGTGCGAGTAGTAGTAGTAGTAGTAGTAGAAGTAGCCGAGTGGCAGTAGTAGTAGTACTCATAGAGTTGTAGTAGTTGTAGTACTATTGGTAACAATAGCAGCATGAATAGTAGCAGTAGTAATAGCTATAGTAGTAGTAGTAGCTATTGTAGTAGTAGTTGTTGTAACAGTAATAGAAGAAGAAGTAGTAGCAGTAGCAGTAGTAGTAGCAGAAGTAGTAGTAGTTTAAGTAGTAGCAACAATAGTACTACTAGTAGTAGTAGTAGTCGTAGTAGTTGTAGCAGCAATAGTAGTCGTAGTAGTAGTAGTAGCAGTAGTAGTAGTAGTAGCAATCATAGTAGTAGTAGTAGTAGTTGTTGTTGTTGTCGTTGTCGTAGTAGTAGTAGTAGTAGTAGTCATAGTATTATTAGTAGTTTAGTAGTTGTTGTAGTAGTAGTAGTCGTAGTATTAGTAGTTGTAGTTGTAGTAGTAGTGGTCGTAGTATTAGTAGTTGTAGTTGTTGTAGTAGTAGTAGTAGTAGTAGTAGCATTAGTAGTAGTAATAGCACGTAGTATAGTTAGTAGTAGTTGTTGTAGTGTAGTAGTGCAGTTAAGTAGTAATAGTAAGTAGTCGTAGTAGTAGTAGTAGTAGTAGTAGTAGTATAGTAGTATAGTAGTAGTAGTAGTAGTAGTGGTGGTGGTGGTGGCAACAGTAGCAGTAGCAGTAGTAGTAGTGGTAGCTGTAGTAGTAGTAGTAGTAGTTGTAAGCACAGTAGTAATTTTAGTAGAAGTAGTAGTAGGAATAGTCGCAGCAACTGTAGTTCTAGTAGCACTAGTAGTATCGGCAACAGCAACAGAAGTAGTGGTGTTTTAGTAGTAGTAATAATCATTGTAGTGGTAGTAGTAGTGGCAATAATAGTAGCTGTAGAAGTTGTTATTGTAGCAGCAGCAGCTGTAGCAGTAGTAGAAGCAGTAGTAGCAGTAGCTGTAGCAGTAGCAATAGTAGTAGTAGTTGTTGTAGTAGTAAGAGTAGTAGTAGTTGTTGTAGCTGTAGAATCAATAGTAGCAATAGTAGTTATTGTTGTTGTAGTATTAGTAGTAGTAGGAGTAGTAGTAGTAGCAATCGTAGTAGTGGTAGCAGTACCTGTAGCAGTAGTTGTAGTCATTGTAGCAGTAGTAGTAGTAGTACTAATAATAGTAGTTTTAGTAGCAGCAGTTGCAACATTAGTAGCAGCAGTAGTTGTTGTAGTATTACTAGTAGTTGCATTGGATAAGAAGTAGTAGTTGCAGTAGTACAAGCAGCTGTAGTAGTAGTAGTTGTTGAAGTAGCAGCAGTAGTAGCAGCTAAAGTTGCAGCAACAAAAGTATGATTTGTAGTAGTAGTAGTTAAGCAGTAGTAGCAATAGTAGTAGTTGTAGTAGTACTAGCAGTAGTAGCAGCAGCAGCAGTAGTAGTGGCCGTAGTAGCATTAGTAGAAGTAGCAGTAGTAAGAGAAGTAGCAGTTGCAGTAGCAGTAGGTGTAGTAGTAGTAGCTGAAATTGTAGTAGCAGTGGTAGTATCAGCAGCAGTAGTAATTGTAGTAGCAGTAGTAGAAGCTGTTGCAGTACAGGCAGTAGCAGCAGTAGTAGTATTAGTGATAATTGTAGTAGAAGTTGCAGTAGTTGTTGTAGCAGTAGTAGCAATAGTAGCAGCAATAGTAGTAGAAGTAGTTGTAGGAATACTCGCAATAGGAGTTTTGTAGCCATAGTAGGAGTAGCAGTAGTCGTCGTAGTAGGAAATGTAGCAATAGCTGTTACTGCGGGAAAAGTAGTAGTTGAACTAGTCTTGTAGTAGTTGTAGCTATAGTAGTAGTAGTAGTAGTCATAGATGTTGTATCTGTAGTAGTAGCAGCAGTAGCAGTAATACTAATAGTAGTAGTAGTGGAACTAGAAGTAGCAGTACCAGGAGTAGTAGCAGTGGTAGTTATAGCAGTAGTAATAGTAGTAGTAGTAGTAGAAGCAGTAGCAATATGGAAGCAGCAGTAGTAGTAGTAGCAGCTCTAAGAGTAGTAGCAGTAGTAGTAGTAGCACCAATAGTAGTAGTAGTAGCAGCGGTATGAGTAGTAGGAGTAGTAGTAGTAGTAGTAGTAATAGCACCAATAGTAGTAGTAGTAGCAGTAGTAGTAATAGTTATTGTTGTTGTTGTAGTAGCAGTAGTAGTAGGAATAGTAGAGGTACTAAAAGTAATAATATCAGTAGTAGTATTAATAGCCGTAGCATTATTAGCAGTAGTAGCTGTAGTAGCACCAGTTGTAGTACCAGTAGAGGAGGTAGTAGTAGTAGCAACAACAAGAGTAGTAGTAGTAGTAGCGGTAGTAGTAGTAGTTCTAGCAGCAGAAGCAGGAGTAGTATAAGTCGTTGCCACGATAGTAGTAGTAGTAGTACTATTTCTGCTACAACTACTGCTACTACTATTACTACTCCCACTACTACTAGAACAACAACTACAACAACAACAACCACTACTACTACTTCTTGTACTTCTACTTCTACTACTACTGCTACTGGTAGTACTACTACCATTACTACTACTGCTATTGCCACTAATATAAATGCTACTACTACTATTGCTATTGCAGCTAATGCTATTGCGACTATTACTACTGCTACTAGTACTACTACCCCTATTGCTACTACTATTATTGCTACCACTACTACTGCTACTACTGCTGCTTCTGCTACTGCTACTACTACTACTGCTTCTGCTGCTGCTACTACTAACACGAGTACTATCACTACCATTATTACTACAACTACCACTACTACTACAACTACTGCTAGTGCTGCTGCTACTACAACTATTGCCACTATAACTACCATTGTTGTTGTTGCTGCTACTACTACTGCAACTTCTACTACAACTACTACTACAACTTTTACTACGACTACTAGTACTAGTACTAGTACTACTACTTCTTCTACTACTACTGCTGCTACTAAAATTGCCACTATTGCTACTACTACAACTAGAACTACTAGTACAACTACTACAACTACTACTGCTACTACTCTTACTACAGCTACTGCTACTACAACAACTCTTACTATAGCTCTAGTGCTATTACTATTCTTACTACAGCTATTGCTACTTCTGCTTCAACTACTTCTACTGCTACAACTGTTGCAACTGCTACAGCTACAACTGCTTCTACTAGTGCTACGGCTACTACTCTTGCCCATACTACTACTACTGTTGCTGCTCTTACTACTACTACTTCTACTACAACTACAACAACTACTATTACAACTACTACTACTACAACTACAACAACTGCAACTTTTGCTATAATGGCTACTTCGACTACTACTCCTACAACAACAACAATGGCTACTACTATAACAACTACTACTAAAAATACTACTAGAAATACTGCATCTACTACTGCTACTAATACTACAACTACTAATTCTAATAGTAATAGGACTACTACTGCTACTACTACTACTACTACTACTACTACTACTATTTCTCCAACTACTACTACTATTGCTGTTACTACAGGTATTACTACTTCCACTACTATTACTACTACTGCGGCTATGGCTACTACTGCTTCTACTTCTACTGCCACTATTACAACTACTACAACAACAACAACTAGTACTACTATTACTACTACTATAACTACTACAGTTACTATTGCCACAACTATTACTAGTTCATCTACTCCTAATACAACTACAACTACTATTGCTACTATTAGTGCTACTGCTACTACTACTTGTACTACTTCTGCTACTACAATTGCTATTACAATTAGTACTAATACTTCTACTACTACTACAACAACAACAACTACTGCAACTATTGCAACTACTACTACAATGGCTACTTCTAATGCTACTATTACTACTACTACTACTACTACTACTACTACTACTATTACTACTACTCCTACTACTACAACTACTACTACTAATATGACTCCAACTACAACTTCTACTACTAAAAATACTGTCACAACTAATACTATCAATACAATACTACTATTACTAATATTATTACTACTAACACTAATTATATTACTACTACTAATACTACTACTACTACTACTACTACTACTACTACTACAACTACTACTACTACTACTTCTTCTACGACTTCTATTTCTAGTACTCCTACTACTACTACTACTACTGTGACAACTTCTACGACTACTGCCACTACTATTGCTACTACTAATATTCTCCAACTACTACTGCTTTTGCTACTACTAATGCTACTATTTCTAACAATTGTACTACTACTATTATCAAAGCTACAACGACTATTGGTACTGCTACTACTACTACTACAACTGCAACTGCTGCTACTACTACTGTTGTTGTCGCTACCACTAGTACAACCACTATTATTGCTACTACTATTGTAGCTACTACTGCAAGTACTACTACTTTTGCTACTACTACTCCTACTACTACTCATTTTCCTACACCTATTGCTACCACTACTCCTACTCCTACTACTTCTATTACTACTAATAGTACTAGTACTAGTACTACTACTTCTACAACAACTACTACAACTACTACCACAACTACTTCTGCTGCTATTACTACTACTTCTCCTTCTGCTACTACTGCTACCACTACTCCTCCTATTACCACTACTTCTACTACGACGATGACTACAACTACAACTACTACTACAACTACTACTACAACTTCTACTACTAGTACTACTATTTCTGTTACTTCTACTTCTGCTACTCCTGCTACTACTACTAACACTACTACTACTACTGATATTGCTTCTACTACAACAACAGCTACTACTCATACTACTACTATTACTACTATGACTACTACTGCTACTACTACTACAACCACTACTAGTACTACTATGACTACTACTACTACTACTACTTCTACTCTAGCAACTATAGCCACTACAAGTGTGATTGCTGCTACAACTGCTAATACTACTATGTTGCTACTACTATTGCAAGAATTATGGCTGTTACTACAGCTACTACTACGACTGCTACTACTACAACTGCTGCCCTTACTACTAGTGCTACTAATACGGCTACTACTACTGCTTCTACTTAGACTGCTAGTACTACTGCTACTGCTGTTGCTACTGCAACTACTACTATTGCTACTTCTATTACGAATACAACAACAACTACAACTATGACTACTACTACTGCTACTATTAATACTACTACTCCTACTTCTTCGACTAATACTACTACTGCAACTACTACTACTCCTACTACTGCAGTGACTACTACTACTGCTACTACTGCTACTACAACTACTAATACTGCTGCTAATACTACTACTGCTACTACTATTGCCACTACTGCTACTACTACTACAACTACTACAAGTACTACTACTACTAGGAGTACTGCAACTACTACTATTGCAGCTGCTGCTACTCTTACTACAACTACAGCTGCTACTACTTCAACTGCTACTACTACTGCAGCTGCTACAGTTACTACTGCTATAGCTCTAACTACTATAGCTACAACTGCTACAACTATTGCTACTACAACTACTACTATTGCTACTACTTTTGCTATTTCTACTACTGCAACTGCTACTGCTTCTGCTACATCTACTACTCCTACTACAACTACAATAGCTACTACAACTTCTATTCCTATAGGTACTACTGCTGCTACTACTACTGCGACTTCTACTGCAACTACTACTACTACTATTCCAAATACTACTATTGCTACTATAGCAAATACTTCTAATACTAGCATGACTACTTCTACTACTACTATTTCTATTGTTGCTGCTGCTGCAACTGCAACTACTACTACTGTTGCTAATATTGCAACTACTGTTGCAACTGCTACTACTACTAATACGGCAACTACTACTACAACAACTATTACTACATCTTCTCCTGCTCCAACTACCACTACTGCTACAACAATCACAGCTACTACTACTACTACTACTACTACTACTACTACTAATACTACTTCTATTGTCATTACTACTTATACTTCTGCAACTACTATGACTACGACTACTACTACTTCTACTACAGCTATTGCTACTACTACAACTCCTACTACTACTGCTACTTCTACTACTATAACTGCAGTTGTCGCTACTACTTCTACTGCGGCTACTAATACTACTACTGCTATGAATGCTACTGCTACTGCTACTACTACTACTACTACACTGCTACTTCTTCGACCGCTACTACTACTACTACTACTATGACTATTACTGCTACAAATGCTACTGCTACTTCTCCTCCTCCTCCTCCTCCTACTACTGCTAATACTATTACTTCTGCCACAAATGCAAATATTGCTTCTACTACTACTATTACAACTACTGCTCCTACTAATGCTTCTACTACTACTGCAATACAACTACTACTACACATACTTTCACAACAACTACTACTACTAATACCACTGCTAAAACTATTTCTGCTACTACTATGACTTTTATTACTACTACTACTACTACTACTTCCACTTCACCTACAATAACAACAACAACAACTACTACTACTATTACTACTACAACAACAACTACTGCTACTTCTACTACTGCAACTATTGTTACAACTTCTACTACTATGACTGCTACTACTACAACTGGTACTACTACTTTTATTACTATGGCTACTACTACTAGTGCTACTTCTACTACCACTATAACGGCTAGTACAACTACTGCTACTGCTACTGCTACTACTACTTCTTCTCCAATTATTTCTACTACTACTGCTACTTCTACTCCTAATAGTACAAGTGCTACAATGGCAACTCCAGCTACTACCACTACTACAACTATTGCTACTGCTACTGCTACAATAGACAAAACTGCTACTACTATTGCTACTACTACTACTACTGCTGCTGCTACCACTGCTGCTACTACTATCTTTCCAACTACTATGACTACTACCAATAAAACTAATACTGCTTCTGCTACTACTACTACTTTTGATACTACTTCCGCAATTACTACTAATACTATTACATCAACTACTACTACAGCTACAATGACCACTACAACTGTTACTACTACTATTACTACGATTGCTACTACTCCTACTGCTACTACTATTGTAGTAGTAGTAGTACTAATAGTAGGAGCTGAAGTAGTAGTCGTACTAGCAGTTTAAGCAGGTGTAGCAGTAGTTGTATCTATTGTAGTAGTACTAGGAGTAGTAGTTGTAGCAGCAATAGTATTAGTTGCAAAAGTAATAGTAGTATTAATAGTTGTTACTACTATTGTTGTTGTTGTTGTTGCTGCTACCACAACTACTACTACTATAGTTGTTGTTGCAGGCACTACTGCAACAACTAATACTACTTCTTCTACTAGTACTACAACTACTACTATTATTAGTAGTACTTCTACTACTACTACTACTACAAATTATAATAATATTACTACTACTACTACTACTACGACGAATACTACTATTACACCCATTACCATTGCTAATATTACTATTATTACTACTACTACTACTCCAAGTTCTACTACAACTAACACTCCTACTAATAGCAAGACTGCTACTACTAATAGTACAACTGCTTCCACAACAATAACTACCACTACCACTAATATTACTACTTCTATGACTACTACTATTCCTACTACTACTATTACTACTACTTATACTATGATTCCAACCACTACTCCTACTACTGCTACTACTACTACTCCTACAACAACTACTACTATGACTACTACTACACCTACTCCTCCTCCAACTCCTATTGCTACTACAACTACAACTACTACAGCTACCAATAGTCTAACAATTGTAACTCCTACTACTGCTCCTATTATAACTCCTACAACTACTAATACTACACCAACTACTATTATTACTACTACCACAAGTAAAATTATTACTACTACTACTACTGCTACTATTTCTAATACTACTACTAGTACTACAACTAATATTACCACTAATGCTAATATCACTACTGCCACTACTATTGCCGCAACCACACCTGTTGCTGCTGCTATTACTACAAATACAACTACTATTGCTACTGCTGCTATTGCCGTCACTACTGTTGCTGCTACTATTCTGCTGCTGCTGCCTCTTCAACTACTCTCCTACAGCTATGACTACTCCTACTACTACTATGCCTACGCTAATACTACTATTACCACTACAGCAACTACTGCCAATAGTACTGGAATAACTACTACTGCTACTACTGTTGTTACTGCTACTACTACTAGTGCTACTACTATTATTATCACTACAACAACTACTACTACTACCATGAATACTACTATTACTACTATGCCTACCGCTATTACTACCACTACTACAGCTACCACTACTCCAACAACTACAACTCTGACTACTATTCCTATGACAACTCCTAATAATACTACTGCTACTACAAGTCGTAGTCCAACTCCTACTGCTACTACCACTCCTACCACTACTACTACTACTACTACTACTTCGATTACTACTACAACTACATCTCCTCCTCCTACTTCTATTTCTACTACCACTACTATTACAACTCCCACAACTACTACTGCTACTTCTACTAGTACTAGTACTAGTACTACTCTACTACTACTACTGCTACATCTTCTATTACTACAACTACTGCTACAATTACTATTGCTACTACTATTACTTCAACTAAAACAATAATAACAACAACTATTACTACTGCAGCTGTTAATACTACTACTACCGCTACTACACTAATACAACAACTACTACTACCACTATTGACGCTACTACTACAACTACTACTATTATGACTACTTCTAAAAATGCGACTACTACTACTGCTATTGCTACTACTATTACTACTATTACTACTATCTGTACTACTACTACTACTACTGCCACTAGAGGTACAATTACTGCTACTTCTACGACTACGACAATGACTAATGCTACTACTGCTAATACTTCTACCACTACTTCTTCTGGAATAATGACTACTACTACTATTACTATAACTACTGCTACTACTACAACAACAACAACAACAACAACAATAACAACAACAACAACTACTACTACTACAGCTATTGCTACTACTACCACTACTACTTCCACTACTACTAGTACTACTACTGCTACTGCTGCTGCTACTACTACTACTACTACTTCTGCTACTACAACAACAACAACTACCAATATTATTGTTGTTGTCGCAACCACTACTACTACGACTGCGACTTCTCCAACTAATACTACTACAGCTACTGCTTCAACTGCTACTACACTGCTATTGCTTCTACTACTACTACTAAGGCTACTATTGGTATAGCTACTACTACTATTACAACTATTGCGGCTACTCATGCATCTATTGCTACAGTTACTACTACTACTACTACTACTACTACGATAGCTAATTTTACAACTACTGCCACTACTAATACTACTATTATAACTACTATTATAACTACTATAACTAACGCTACGCCTACAACAACAACTACTGCTACTTCACCTACTACAGTTACTGCTGATGCTACTGCCACTACCACAACTACAACTACTGCAACTACTACTGCTACTGCTATTGCTATTTCTACTATTGCTACTGCCGCTATTGCTATTACTACCACAACTACTACTACTGCAACTACTTTTGCTACTACTACTACTAGTACTACTACTGCTGCTGTTGCTACGACATGTATTCCTTAAGGTACTACTACTACTGCTACTATTGCTACTACTACTTCTACTGCAACTACTACTACAATTCCTCCTCCTAATACTACTACTGCTACTATGGCAACTACTACTACTACTTCTACTGCAACTACTACTACAATTCCTCCTCCTAATACTACTACTGCTACTATGGCAACTACTACTACTACTACTACTACTACTACTACTACTATTGCTACAGCTGCTGCTGCTGCAGCTGCAACTACTACTACTGCTACTACAGCTACTAATATTGCAAGTACTACTGCAACTACTACTACTCCAACAACTACTACTACTACTAATACTGCTATTAGAACTATAACAACTACTACTACGTCTTCTCCTCCTACTACCGCTACTGCTACAACGACCACTGCTACTACAACTACTACTGTTACTACAATTACTACTTCTTCTACTACTTCGACTTCTACTATTGTTATTACTACTTCTACTTCTGCAACTACTACGACTATGAATACTACTACTTTTGCTATGGCTACTACTACTACTGCTACTATAATACTACTACTAACGCTACTAATACTATTGTTACTACTTCGGCCATAAATGCAAATATTACTTCTACTACTACTACTATTACAACTACCGCTCCTTCTGATGCTTCTACGGCTACAGCAATACTACTGCTACTACACCTACTTTTACAACTACTGCTCCTACTAGTATTACTGCTATAATTACTTCTGCTACTACTATGAGTTTTACTACTACTACTTCCACTTTTCCTACAATAACAACTACTACTACTTCTCCTATTGCTACTACTGTTTCCACTGCTGCTACTACAACTACAACTACTGCTACTTCTACTACTGCAGTTGTTGCTACAACTGCTACTACTACTTCTGTACTACTACTTTTATTACTACAACTACCACTACTACTGCTACTTGTACTACTACTGTTGCTGCTAGTACTACTACTGCTACTGCTGCTACTACTACTACTACTTCTCCAATTACTTCTTCTACTACTACTACTACTTCTACTCCTAATAGTACAAATACTACAACGGCAACTACTGCTACTACCAAAACTACTACTATTGCTACTGCTACTACTGGAATAGACGGAATTCCTGGTGCTGCAATTACTACTACTACTGCTGTTGCTGCTACTACTATTGCAACTACTGCTACCACTGTTTCTACAACTATCTCTCCAACTACTATTACTACTACTAACACAACTAATACTGCCTCCGGTACTACTACTAATTCTATTACTACTTTCGCCTTTACTACAAATACTATTACATCAACTATTACTACAGATACAATGACCACTGCTATTGCTACTACTATTGTTACTACAACTATGACTACTGCTGCTGCTACTAGTATTGTAGTAGTAGTAGTAACACTAATAGTAGGAGTTGAAGTAGTAGTCGTACTAGAAGTTTTAGTAGTTGTAGCAGTAGTTGTATCAGTAGTAGTAGTACTAGGAGTAGTAGTTGTTGTAGCAATGGTATTTGTAGCAATAGTTGCAATAGTAGTAGTAATAATTGCTACTATATTGTTATTGCTACTGCTGCTACGATTGCTACTGCTACTACTACTACTACTTCTGTTGTTGTTGTTGCGGGCACTACTGTGACAACTAATACTACTTCTATTAGTACTACTAGTACTACTATTATAACAACAACAACTACTACTAGTACTTTTAGTACTACCACTACTACAAATAATGATAATATTACTACTACTACTACTATTACTACTACTATGAATACTACTATTACTCCTACTACCACTACCACTGCAACTATTACTACTGTTACTACTAACACTACTGTTACAACTACTACTACTCCAAGTTCTACTACAAATCCTAACACTCCAACTAATACGAAGACTGCTACTACTAATAGTACAACTGCTTCTACAATAATAACAACTACTACCACTAATATTACAACTTCTACAACTACTACTATGACAACTACTATTCCTACTACAACTACTACTAGTTCTACTACAATTCCAACTACTACTACTCCTACTACTACTACTAGTATGACTACTACTACACCTACTCCTCCTCCAACTCCTATTGTTACTACAACTACAACTGCTACAGCTACCACTACTCTTAACAATTGTAACTCCTACTACGACTAATACTACAACTACTACTACTATTACTACTACCACAACTACAACAACTACTACTATTATTACTACCACAACTACAACTATTACTACTACTACTACTACTACTACTACTACATCTACTACTACTACTTCTTCTTCTAATACTACTACTAGTACTACTACTAATACTACCACTAATACTAATATCACTACTGCTACTACTACCGCCATAACCAAACCTACTACTACTACTACTACTACAACTACTAATCCAACAACAACAACAACTAGTACTACTACTACTAACACTCTACGATTACTACAACAACTGTTGCTGTTGCTGCAACTACTACTCCTACAGCTACGGCTACTCCTACAACTATTGCGAGTACCACTAATACTATTACTACTGCAACTATTACTATAATTACTACTATTACCGCTACAGCTACCACTACTAATAGTACTTCAACAACTACAACTACTGTTGCTGCTGCATTGCTACCACTACTACTACTACTACTCCTATCACTATCACTACAACAACTACTACTACTACCATGAATACTAATACTACTACTACTCCTACTACTACTACTACCACTACTCCAACTACTACAACTCCTACTACTATTCCTACTACAACTCCTAATAATACTACTACTCCTCCTCCAACTAATACTACTACTACAAGTCCTACCCCAGCTCCTACTACTACTACTACTCCTACACTACTACTACTACAACAACAACTACTACTATTACTACTACAACCCATAGGACTACAACGTCGATTACTACTACAACTATTGCTACTCTTACTACAACTACATCTCCTCCTCTAACTTCTATTGCTATTGCAACTACTATTACAACTCCCACTACTACTACTACTACTACTTCTACTAGTACTAGTACTAGTACTACTTCTATTACTACTACTACTACTACGGCTACTTCTGCTACTACAGCTACTTCCTCTATTACTACAACTACTGCTACTATTACTATTGCTACTACTATTACTTCAACTACAACAATAATAACAATAACAACTACTGCTGCTGCTGCCAATACTACTACTACCGCTACAACACTACAACAACAACAACTACTACCACTAGTGACCCTTCTATCGCAACTACTACTATTACGACTACATCTACAAATGCGGCTACTACTACTACTACTGCTATTGCTACTACTACTACACCTACTACTACTACACCCACTACTACTACTACTACTACTACCACTATAGGCACAATTACTTCGACTTCAATGACTGTGACTCCGACTAATGCTACTACTGCTCATACTTCTACCACTACTACTTCTGGAATAGTGACTACTACTAATACTACTACTTCTACTACTACTACTACTACTACTACAACTATGCCTACTACTATTACTACTATTACTCCAACCACCATGACTTCTACTACTACTGTTGCTACTGCTATTGCTACTACTACCACTACTACTCCCACTACTACTACTTATACTACTATTACTACTACAACTACGGCTACTACTTCCTCTACTACAACAACAATAACTATTGTTGTTGTTGTTGTCGCAACCACTACTATTACTGTGACTTCTCCTACTACTACTGTTGCTACTATTGTTTCGATAGCTACTACACTACTACTCCTTCTACTACTACTACTACGGCTACTATTGGTATAGCTACTACTACTATTACAACTAATGCGGCTGCTCATGCATCTACTACTACAATTACTACTACTACCACTACTACTACTATAGCTAATTTTACAACTATTGCCACTACTAGTACTACTATTATAACTACTACTATAGCTATTATAACTACCGCTACACCTCCAATAACAACTATGTCTACTTCAACTACTACGACTACTGCTGCTGCTACTGCCACTACCACAACTAATGCTACTACTATTGCTATTTCTACTACTGCTACTACAACTACGTCTTCTACTCCTACTTTTACTGCTACCGCCACTACTATTACAACTCCCACTACTACTACTACTATTTCTACTAGTACTAGTACTAGTACCACTTCTACTGCTAGTACTGCTACTATGGCTACTGCTGCTACTATTGCTACTTCTTCTATTATTATAGCTACTGCTACTATTACAATTGTTACTACTATTACTTCAACTACAACAATAATAACAACAACAACTACTACAATTACAACTACTTCTAGAAATGCGACTACTGCTACTACTACTGCTATTGCTACTACTACTACTACTACTTGTACTACTACTACTACTGCCACTATAGCTACAATTATTGCTACTTCTCTGACTCTGACTCCGACTAAAGCTACTACTGCTAATACTTTTACCACTACTACTTCTGGAATAGCGACTACTACTACTACAGGTGCTGCTACCACTACTACTACTACAACAACAACAACAATAACTGCTACTACAACAACAACTACTGTTGCTGCTGTAGCTGCTGCTATTGCTACTACTACCACTACTACGCCCACTAATATTACTACTACTACTACTACTACTACTATTTCTACTACTAAAGCTGCTACAACAACAACAACTATTATTGTTGTTGTTGTTGCTGCAACCGCTACTACTGCTACTGCGACTTCCCTATTACTACTACTGCTGCTGCTGCTACTGTTTCAACTGCTACAACACTGCTACTGCTTCTACTACTACTACTACGTCTACTATTGGCACTACTACTACTACTATTACAACTAATGCGGCTACTCATGCATCTAAATCTACAATTGCTACTACTACTACTACTATAGCTAATTTTACAAATACTGCCACTACTAGTACTACTATTATAACTACTACTATAACTACAACTACAATAATAACTACTACTACTTCACCTACTACTACTACAGTTGCTATTACTACCACTACCACAACTACTGCTGCTGCAAATACCACTGCTACTACTATTGCTATTTCTACTACTACTACTGCTGCTACTTCTGCAATGACTAATACCCCTACTACTACCACTATTACTTCTACGACTTCTATTCCTACAGGTACTAATACTACTAGTACTACTGCTACTGCTACTTGTACTACAACTACCACTACTACTACTCTTCCTAATACTACTACTGCTACTATGGTAACTTCTGCTAATACTACTACTACAACTACTTTTAATGCTACTACTGCAACTACTACTACAAATACTACCACTATTAGTACAAATGTTACTACTACTACTACTACTACTACTACTACTACTACTACTACTACTACTACTACTACTACTACTACTACTACTACTACTACTACTTCTACTAATGCTACTACTACTCCTGCTACTACTACTAAAACTAATATTACTACAACGGCTACTACAACTATTACCACAACTAAAACTGCTACTGATACCGCTACTCTACTCCTCCTCTTCGTACTACTACTAAAACTACTACACCTACTACTACTGCTACTCCTGCTATTGTTGTTGCTGCTACTACTACTACTACAACAACAACAATGACTAGACCTACTACTACTATTGCTACTGCTAGTGCTGCTGCTCCAACTATTACTACTACTACTACTGCTACTACTACTACAACAACAACAACAATGACTACACCTACCACTACTGCTGCCACAGCTAGTGTTGCTGCTCCTACTACTACTACAACAACAACAACCACGACTACTCCCTCTCCGCATATAATACTACGACTCCTACTAATACTTCTATTACTACTTTAACTCCTACTACTTATGCTACTACTACAACTACTACTACTACTAGTACTTCTACTACTGCAATAATTACTACTACTACTACTACTACTACTACTACTACTACTACTACCACCACCACCATAATTACTACTATTACTACTACTACTACTACCACAACAACAACAACTAATACGATAACTACTAATACTACTAATATCACTACTACTACTACTACTATTACTAATACTCCTACTACTACTACTACTACTACTACTACTACTATTACAACAACAACAACAACAACAACAACAACTACTACTACTACTAGTACTACTACTACTAATACTACTACTACTACTACAACAATAACTACTACTACGACCACCACCACCACCACCACTACTACTATTCATACTCTTACTCCTACTACTACTCCTACTACTACTCCTACTACTACTACTACAACAACCACTACAATTACTACTAAGGCTACTAGCACAACTGCTACCACTATTATTATTACTACTACTACTACTGCTGCTGCTGCTGCTACTACTACTACAACTATTACTACTACTACGGCTACTACTTCTATTACTACTACTAATCCTACTACTCCTTTTCCAACTCCTACTACTACTACTATTGCTACTATTACTACTACTACTACAAGTACTCCTACTACTACTACTATTACTACTACTACTACTAATACTAATATTACTAGTACTATTGCTACTATTGCTAGTACAACTTCTAGTACTACAACTACTACAAGTAATACTTCAACTGTAACTACTACTACTACTACAACTACTACTGCTCTCACTGTAATAGTAGCGATAGTAGTTGCAGTAGCAATAGTAGTACATGTAATAGTAGTTGTAGTCATTATAGTAGTAGTCGTAGTACGAGTAGCTGTAGTGGCAGTTGCATTAGTAGCAGTACTAGGGATTGTAGCAGTTGTAGCAATAGCAGTAGTAATCATGGTAGTCATAGTAGCAGTAGTAGTAGTAATAATAGT
The DNA here is from genome assembly GCA_005019695.1 of Trichopus zeylanicus subsp. travancoricus. NCBI lineage: Eukaryota > Viridiplantae > Streptophyta > Magnoliopsida > Dioscoreales > Dioscoreaceae > Trichopus > Trichopus zeylanicus. The sequence goes on along the minus strand of RXID01014458.1, from coordinate 74,946 downwards.
AGTAGTAGTAGTAGCAGTTGTGCTAGTAGAAGGAGTAGTAGTACTAGTAGCTACTGCTACTGCTACAACTACTACTGCTACTCCAACTACTTCCCATACAATAACTACTACAGCAACACCCACAAATACAATTGTTACTACTACTACTACTACTACTACTGCTTCTGCTACTACAACTACTGCTACTACTACTATTGCGTCAACTGCTGCTACTACTACTAGTACTTCTACTGTTGTTGCTACTGCTGCTGCTGCTACTACTACTACTACTACTACTACTACTAAAACTACTAGTCTTGCTACAAGTACTAATACTACTTCTGCTGCTATTACTACTTTTACCACTACTACTACTATGGCTGCTACTTCTACTTCTGCCAGTACTGCTACTACAACTACTACTGCTACTACTACTACTACTATTACTACTACTATAGTAACTGCAATTGCTGCTACTGCTACAACTACTACTAGTACTACTACTTCTACACCTACTACTATTCTCGTGCTATTGCTGCTACTATGACTACTGGTACTAATGCCATAGCTACTACTATGGCTACTACTACTGCTACTACTAGTACTGCTGCTAGTACCACTACAATGACTAGTGCTGCTACTACTGCTACCACTACAAGTACAACTCCTTCTACTTCTAGTGCTACTGTTGCTCCTACAACTATAGCTACAACTACTACTATCACTACTTCTGCTACTGCTGCTTCTACAACTACCACTGCTAGTATGACAACTACTACTTTTGCTACAACGGATGCTACTACTAGTAATAATACTACTAGTACTACTCATACCATAGCTACTACTATTGCTACTACGATTACTACTTATACAGCTACTACTACTGTGCCTTCTACAGTTGTTGCAATTACTACTACTACTACAACTATTATTGCTACTACTACGACTACTACCAAAACTACTACTACTGCTACTACTGCTATTAGTGCTCCTTCTACTAATAGTTATTGTATTAGTTGAAGTAGTAGTAGTAGGAACACCAGCAGTAGTAGTAGTTGTAGGAGTAGTAGTAGAAGTAGTACGAGAAGTTTTAGTAGTCGTAGTTGTCACGGTTGTTGTAGTAGTAGTAGCAGTAATAGTAGCAGCAGCAGCAGCAGCAGCAGTAGTAGTAGTAGTAGTAGTATTAGTAATAGTAGTAGTAGTAGTAGTAGTAGTAGTAGTAGTAGTAGTAATAGTAGTAGTAGTAGTAGTAGTAGTAGCAATAGTAGTAGTAATAGGAGTAGTGGCAGTAGTAGTAGCAGTAGTTGTAGAAGTAGGTGGAGTAGTAGTAGTAGTAACTATAATAGCTATTGTTGTAGTAGTAGATTTAGCAGTAGTAGTATTTGTAGTAGTACTAGCAGTAGTTGCAGTAGCAATAGTAGTAGTAGCAGAGGAAGTAGTAGTAGTAGCAACAGTGGTTGTAATAGTAGGTGGAGTAGTAGTAGTAGTAATAGTAGTTGTTGTTGTTGTTGTAGTAGTGGTAGTCATAATAGTAGTAGTAAGTGTTGTGGTAGTAGTACAAGTAGTAGTAGCAGTAGGAGTAGTCGTAGTTGTTGTTGTAGTAGTAGAGGTCATAGCAGTAGTTGTTGTTATTGTACTAGTAGTAGTAGTAGTAGTAGTAATAGTAATAGTAGTAGAAGTAGTAGTACTAGTAGTAGTATTAGTAGTGGTGGTGGTAGAAGTTGTTGTTGTAACTGTAGTAGTAGTAATTGTAGGAGGAGTAGTAGTAGTAGTAGCAGTAGGAGTAGTAGTAGTAGAAATAGTTGCAGTAGTAGTATTATTTTTAGTAATATTAGTAGTTGTAGGAGTAGTAGTCATATTAGTAATAGTTGTTGTAGTAGTAGTGTAGTAACAGTTGCAATAGTGGTAGTATTAGAGGTAGTAGTAGAAGTAGTACTTGCAGTAATGGCAGTAGTAGTAGCAGTAGTAGTAGTAGGATTAGTAATAGTTGCTCAAGTAGTAGTACTAGTATTAGTAGTAGGATTAGTAGTTGTAGCAATTGTTCTAGTAGTAGAAGCAGTAGTAGTAGTTGTAGTAGTAGTAGCAATCATAGTAATAATAGTAGTAGTAGTAGTAATAGCAGTTGCAGTAATAGTAGTAGTAGTAGTTGTAACAGTAGTAGTAGTAGTAGTAGTAGTAGTAGTCGTTGCAAAAGTCTTAGTAGAAATAGTAGCAGAGGTAGTAGTAGTAGTAGCAGTTGTATGAAAAGCAATAGTAGCTATAGTACTAGTAGTAGTGGCTATAGCAGTAGCAGATGTAGTAGCAATAGCAGTAGCAGAAGTATTTGCAATAGTAGTAGAAGTAGTAGTTGCAGTACCAGTAGAGGTAATAGTAGTAGTTGTAGCAGTAGTAGTAGTCGGTGAAGTAATATGAGTAGTAGTCGAGCTTACGGCAGTAGTAGTACTAATAATAGTAGTAATAGTTTTAGTAGTAGTAGAATATGTTGTAGTAGTTGTTGTAATTGTAGTTGGTGTAGCAGTTATAGTAGGAGCAGTACCAGTTGTAGGAGTAGCAGTAGTAGTTATTGCAGGTGTAGAAGTAGCAACAGTACTAGTAGTAGCAGTAGTTGTTGCAACAGTAGTAGTAGTAGTATTAGCAAGAGTAGTAGTAGTAGTAGTGGTAGTGGTAGTGGTAGTAGTAGCAATAGTTGTATTCCTAGTAGTAGTAGTAGTCGTGGTACGAGTAATAGTAATGGTAGTAGTAATAGTAAAAGTAGTAGTAGTCGTGGTAGTACCAGTTATACTAGAAGCAACGACAAGAGTAGTAGTAGTAGAAGTAGTTGTAGTAGTAGTAGTAGTAGCAGCAGCAGTAGTAGTAGTATTAGTGATAGCTGAGCAATAGTGCAATAGTAGTGGTAGCATTAGTACCAGTAGCAGTTGTAGAAGTAGTTGTAGGAATAGTAGGAGTATGAGTAGTTATATCCATAGTAGTAGTAGTAGTAGTCGTAGTAGTAGGAAATGTATGAAAAGTTGTGACGGCGGGAAATGTAGTAGTATAGTCGTTGTAGTAGTTGTAGTTATAGTAGTAGTAGTAGCAGTAGTAGTAGTAGTAGTCATAGATGTTGTATCTACAATAGTAGTAACAGTAGCAGTAGTACTAATAGTAGTAGTAGTGGAAGTAGAAGTAGTAGTAGCAGCAACAACAGGAGTAGTAGTAGTAGTAGAAGTAGTAGTAGTATGGTAGCAGTAGTAGTAGTAGTAGGAGTAGTAGGAGGAGTAGTAGTAGTAGTAGAAGAAGTAGCAGCAGCAGTAGCAATAGCAGCTATAGGACGAGGAGGAGGAGGAGTAGTAGTTGTTGTTGTTGTCGTTGTTGTAGCAGTAGTAGTAGGAATGATAGAGGTACTAGAAGTAGTAGTAGCAATAATAGTATTAATAGCCGTAGTATTAGTAGCAGTAGTAGCACTAGTTGCAGTACCAGTAGTAGTAGTAGTAGTAGTAGCAGTGCAACTAGCAGAAGTAGTAGTAGTATAAGTGGTAGCCACAATAGCAGTAGTAGTACTGTTACCGCTACAACTACTGCTACTGCAACTATTTCTCCCACTACTACTACTACAAGAACAACAACAACAACAACTACTACTACTACTTGTACTTCTACTACTATTGCTACTGGTGGTACTACTACCACTGCTACTACTACTATTGCTACAACTATTAATGCAACTACCACTGCTATTGCGACTATTACTACTGGTACTACTACTACTACTCCTATTGCTACTACTATTACTGCTACTACTACTGCTGCTTTTGCTATTGCTACTACCACTACAACTTCTATTGCTGCTACTACTAACACGGGTACTATCACTACTAATATTACAACCACTGCCACTGCTACTGCAACTACTACTGCTACTGTTGCTACTATAACTACTGCCACGACAACTTCAACTAATACTACTATTACTGCGACTTCTACTACACCTACTACTACTGCAACTACTACCACTGCTACTACTATGACTTTTACTACTACTACTACTACTGCTAGTATTAGTACTACTACTTCTGCTTCTACTATTACTACTACTAATATTGCCACTATTGCTACTACTCTTACTATAGCTACTGCTACTACAACTACTCTTACTATAGCTACTGCTACTGCTATTACTCTTACAACAGCTATTGTTACTTCTGCTTCAACTACTTCTGCTACTACTACAGCTGTAACTGCTACAACTACTACTACTACTACTCTTGCCCATACTGCTATTACTATAGTTGCTGCTCTTACTACTGCTACTTCTACTACTACTACAACAACTACTACTACTACAACTACAACAACTGCAACTATTGTTACAATGGCTACTTCTACTACTACTCCTACAACAACAATAACAGCTACTACTACTACTACCACTACTAAAAATACTACTAGAAACTCCATCTCCCACTGCTACTAATACAACAACTACTAATTCTAATAGTAATACCACTACTACTGCTACTACCACTACTACTACTGCTACTACCACTACTACTGCTACTACTACTACTACTACTACTACTTTTCTACTTCTCCTCTTACTACTACCATGGTTGTTACTACTGTATTACTACTTTTGCCACTACTACTACTACCGTGACTATTGCTACTACTACTTCTACTTTTACTGCCACTATTACAACTACTACAACAACAACAACAACAACTACTACTACAACTATTACTAGTACTATAAATACTACAGTTACTATTGCCATAACTATTACTAGTTCTTCTAATCCTAATACTACAACTACTACTGTTACTTTTAGTGCTACAGCTACTACTCTTGCAACTAGTACCGCTACTACTGCTGATGCTACTACTACTACTGCTATTACAACTACTACTAATGCTTCTACTACTACTACTACTACTACTACTACTACTACTACTACTAATAAAACTACAACAAGTGCAACTTTTGTTACAATGGCTACTTCTACTACTACTCCTACAACAACAACAACAGCTACTACTACAACTACCACTACTAAAAATACTACTCGAAATACTCAAACTACTACTGCTGCTAATACAACTACTACTAATTCTAATATTAATACCACTACTGCTGCTACTACCACTACTACTACTGCTACTACCACTACTACTGCTACTGCTACTACTACTACCACTACTTCTGCTACTTCTCCTCGTACTACTACCATGGCTGTTACTACTGTATTACTACTTCCACCACTACTACAGCTACAGCGACTATTGCTACTACTACTTCTACTTCTACTGTCACTATTACAACTACAACTACAACAACAACAACACAACTACTACAACTATTACTAGTACTATAACTACTACAGTTACTATTGCCACAACTATTACTAGTTCTTCTACTCCTAATACTACAACTACTACTGCTACTTTTAGTGCTACCATTGCTACTCTTGCAACTAGTACTGCTACTACTATTGATGCTACTACTACTACTTGTACTACTTTTGCTACTACTACTGCTATTACTACTACTACTAATTCTTCTTCTTCTACTACTACTACTACAACAACAACAACAACTACTACTTCAACTACTGAAACTACTACTACAATGGCTACTTCTACTACTACTACTACTACTACTACTACTACAACTACTACTGCTACTACTACTACTACTACTGCTACTACTACTACTACAACTACTACTTATGCGACTACTACTACAACTTATGCTACTCAAAATACTGCTACAACTAATACTATCAATACAATACTACTGTTACTAATACTATTACTACTGCTGCTGCTACTACTACTACTACTACTACTACTACTTCTGCTAACTTTTTTTCATACTTCTATTTCTAGTACTCCTACTACTCCTGCAACTGCTGCTACTACTGCTACAACTTCTACGACTACTACGACTACTATTGCTACTACTACTATTCTCCAACTAGTACTACTTCTGCTACTACTACTACAACTATTTCTACCAGTTTTACTACTATTATTATTACAGCTACGACAACTATTGGTACTGCTACTACTCCAACTGCTGCTACTGCTACTGTTGTTGGTGCTACCACTAGTACAACCACTATTATTGTTGCTACTATTGCTGCTACTACTACAAGTACAACTACAACAGGTACTACTAGTCCTACTACTACTCATTCGCCTACACCTATTTCGACCACTACTCCTACTCCTACTACTTCTACTACTACTACTAGAACCAGTACTAGTACTACTACTACTACTACTACTACTACAACTATTACTACTACTACCACAACTACTTCTACTGCTATTACTACTTCTCCTTCTGCTACTACTACTACCACTACTACTCCTATTACCACCACTACTACTACTAGTACGACTACTACTACTAACTACAACAACAACAACAACAATAACTACTACTACTTCTACTACTAGTGCTACTATTTCTGCTACTTCTACATCTGCTACTGCTGCTACTACTTCTGATATTGCTCCTACTACAACAATAGCTACTACGCATACTACTACTATTACTACTACAACTACTACTGCGGCTACTAATACAACCATTACTAGTGCTACTATGACTACTACTACTACTACTACTACTATGGCTACTACTGCTATTGCTGCTACTACTGCTACTTCTACTATTGTTGTAAAAACTGCTTTTATTACCACTACTACTAATACAACCATTACTAGTGCTACTATGACTACTACTACTACTACTACTTCTGCTCCAGCAACTACAACCACTACGGCTGTGATTGCTACTACAATAGCTACTTCTACTATCGCTACTACTACTATTGCTACAATTACGGCTGCTACTACTACTACTACTATGACTGCTACAACTATTACTACTGCCCCAACTACTGTTGCTACTAATTCTGCTACAACTTCTGCTTCTACTTAGACTACTAGTACTATTGCTGCTATTGCTACTACTACTATTGCTTCTTCTACTACAAATACTACTGCAACTATAACAATAACTACTGTTGCTACTAATACTACTATTCCTTCTACTTATCCAACTAATACTACTACTACAACTACTACTACTGCTACTCCTACTACAAATACTACTACTAATGCTGCTGCTGTTACTAATACTACTACTGCTACTACTATTGCCGCTATTGCTACTGCTACTACTACAATACTACTACTACTACTACTACTACTGCTACTACTTCAATTGCTGCAACTACTACTGCTGTTGCTACTGCTATTACTACTACTGCTATTACTACTACAACTTTAACTACTACAGCTACTACTGCTACAACTAGTGCTATTACTTCTATTCATGCTACTACTACTACTACTACTACTACTTCAACTACTACCGCTACTACTACAACTACTACTAGTACTACCACTACTACTACAGTAGCTACTAATACTACTACTTTTACTACTACAAGAACAACTACTACTATTATTGTTGTTGTTGTCGCAACCACTACTACTACTACTGTGACTTCTCCTACTATTACTACTGCTGCTGCTGCTTCAACTACTACTACACTGCTACTGCACCTACTACAACTACTACTGCTACTATTTGTGTTGGTACCACTACTATTACAACTAATGCGGCTACTCATGCATCTACTACAACAACAAGTACTACTCATACTACTACTATTACTACTACAACTGCCATTACTAGTGCTACTATGACTACTACTACTACTTCTTCTACTCCAGCAACTACAACGCCTAATACTGTGATTGCTACTACAATAGCTACTACTACTACTACTATAACTACTAGTACTATTACTGCTGCCCTGACTACTATTGCTACTTATTCTACTACAACTTCTGCTTCTACTTAGACTACTAGTACTATTGCTGCTGCTGCTACTACTACTATTACTACTTCTACTATGAATACTACTACAACTACCATAATGACTACTGATGCTACTGTTACTACTGCTGCTACTAATACTACTACTCCTTCTACTTATCCAACTAATCCTACTACTGCAACTACTACTACGAATACTACTACTACTGCTTCTGCTGCTACTAATACTACTATTGCTACTACTATTACCGCTATTGCTACTACTACTGCTACAATTACTACTACTACTACCACTACTGATACTGTTCTTACTACTACTACAGCTGCTACTACTTCAATTGCTGCAACTACTACTGATGTTGCCGCTACTGCTACTACTGCTATTACTACTACAACTTTAACTACTACAGCTACTACTGCTACAACTAGTTCTATTGCTTCTATTCATGCTACCACTACTACTACTCCTGCTACAATAACTACTAGCACTACTACTGCTACTACTACTACTACTAGTAATACTACCACTACTACTACAGTAGCTACTAATACTACTACTTTTGCTGCTACAAGAACAACAACTACTATTATTGTTGTTGTTGTCGCAACCACTACTACAACTATTGCTATTGCTGCTTCAACTATTACTACACTGCTACTGCTTCTTCTTCTACTACTACTACTACTGCTGCTATTTGTGCTGCTACCACTACTATTACAACTAATGCGGCTACTCATGCATCTACTACTATAGCTACTACTACTATTATTATAGCTAATTGTACAACTACTGCCACTACTAGTACTACTATTATAACTACTACTATAACTGCTATAACTACCGCTACGCCTACAATAACAACAACTACTACTTCACCTACTACTACTACTGTTGCTACTGCCACTACCACAACTACTGCTACTACAACTACTACAACTACTACTATAGCTATTCCTACTATTGCAACTGCTGCTACTTCTGCTATGACTACTATTCCTACTTCTACTACTATTGCTACTATGACTTCTATTCCTAAGGTACTACTACTACTGCTACTACAGCTATTGCTACTTCTACTGCAACTACTACTACTACTGCTACTACTGCTATTGCTACTTCTACTGTAACTACTACTACTACTACTGCTCCTAATACTACTACTGCTACAATGACTACTATTGCTAGTACTACTACTATTGCTACCACTACTGCTGCAGTAGCTGCAACTGCTACTACTGCTACTAATATGGCAACTACTACTACTACTACTCCAACTACTACCACGTCTTCTCCTCCTCCTACTACCACTGCTGCAACAACCACCACTGCTATAGCAACTACTACAGTCACTATAGTTACTACTTCTTGTTGTACTACTACTCTTCTATTATTATTACTACTTCTACTTCTGCAACAATTGCGACTACGACTACTATAACTTGTACTATGGCTACTGCTACTACTATAACTCCTGCTACTACTATTACTTCTACTACTATTATTGCAGCTGTTGCTGCTACTACTACTACTACTACTATTACTACTACTGTTGCTACTAATACTACTACTACTACAAATGCTACTGCTACTATTGCTACTACACTGCTACTACTACAACTACTACAGCTACGACTGCTATTGCTACAAATGCTACTGCTACTACTACTACTACAATAACAACTACTCTTGCTGCTGCAGTACTATTACTACTACTACTGCCACTAATGCAAATATTGCTTTTACTACTACTACTATTACAACTAATGCGCCTACTGATGCTTCTACTACTACTACTACAACTACTTTTACAACTACTGCTACTACTAGTACTATTGCTATAACTACTTCTGCTACTACTACGAACTTTACTACTACTACTACTTCCATTTCTCTTGCAATAACAACAACAACTTCTCCTACTACTACTACTTTTTCTACTACTACTACAACAACCACAACTACTACTACTACTACTGCAACTGTTGCTACAACTGCTACTACTACTACTGCTACTACTACTTTTATTACTACGACTACCACTACTACTGCTACTACTACTACTATCACTACCACTACTACTAATATTGCTACTGCTACTACTGCAACAGACAGAACTGCTACTACTGCTACTACTGCTGCTGCTGCAATTACTACTGCAACTACTGCTCCCACTGTTGCTACTACTATCTCTCCAACTACTATTACAACTACTAATACAACTAATACTGCTTCTAGCACTACAACCACTTCTGGTACTATCTCCACAATTTTTACTAATACTACTACATCAACTACTACTACAGCTACAACTACCACTGCTACTACAACTACTACTATTACTACGAGTGTTACGACTACTACTGCTACTATTATTGCAGTAGTAGTAGTAGTACAAAAAGTAGGAGCTAAAATAGTAGTCATACTAGTAGTTTTAGTAGGTGTAGCAACAGTTGTATTAGTAGTAGTAGTGCTAGGAGTAGTAGTTGTAGCAACAATAGTATTAGTAGAAGTAGTAGAAGTAATAGTAGTAGTAATAGTTGCCACTACTATTGTTGCCAATGTTGTTGCTACTACAACCACAACTCCTACTCTTGTTGTTGTTGTGAGCACTACTGCGACAGCTAATACTACTTCTTCTACTACTACTACTAGTACTACTATGACTATTATTACAAGTAGTTCTACTACAAATAATAATAACATTACAAATAATAATAATAACATTACTACTACTTCTACCACTACTCCAAGTTCTACTACAACTCCTAAAACTCCTACTACTACAAAGATTGCTACTACTAATAGTACAACTACTTCTACAACAATAACTACTACTACGACTAATATTACTATTTCTACAACTACAACAACAACTACTACTATTCCTACTACTACTACTACTTCTTCTACTACTATTCCAACTACTACTCCTACTGCTACTATGACTACTTCTACTACTACAACTCCTACTACTACTACTACACCTACTCCTACTCCAACTCCTGCTGCTACTACAACTACAACTACCACAACTACCACTACTCTAACAATTGTATCCCCTACTACTACTCCTACTACAACTCCTAGTGCTACTAATACTACAACAACAACTACTACTATTACCACAACTACAACAATTACTACTACTACTACTACTACTACTACCACTACCACTACTACTACCACCACCACCACCACCACCACCACCACTACTACTACTATTACTTCTGATACTACTACTAGTACTACTACTAACACTACCACTAATACAAATATCACTACTGCTGCTACTAATGACGCAACCACACCTATTACTACTACTACTACTACTACTACTACTACTACTAATACTAATACTAATATTACTACTACTACTAATACTACTACTACTGCTGCTGCTGCTGCTCCTACTACTACTTCTTCTTCTTCTACTACTACTACTGCTACTGCTACTTCAACTACTACTCCTACAGCTACGGCTACTCCTACTTCTACTACAACTACTGCACCTATTACTATAATTACTACTATTATCGCTATAGTTACTACTACTAATAATACTATGATGACAACAATAACTTCTACTACAGCTACTACTTCTACTACTCGTACTACTAGTCCTATTACTATCACTACAACAATGACTACTACTACCATAAATACTACTACTACTAATACTTCTACCACTACTACTATAACTACTACTACTACCACTACTCCAACTATAACAACTCCTACTACTATTCCTACAGAACTCCTAATAATACTGCTACTAGTCCTACTACTACTACAAGTCCTACTCCAACTCTTACTGCTACTACTACTCCTACCATTACTACTACTACTACTACTACAAATACAACTCCTACAACTACAACTCTGATTACCACTACAACTATTGCTACTTCTACTACAACTACATCTCCTCCTTTGACTTTATTGCTAGTACCACTACTATTACAACTCCCACTACAACTACTACTACTTCTACTAGTACTAGTGCTACACCTACTACTATAGCTACTACGACTACTGCTGCTACTATTGCTACTTCTTCTATTACTACAATTGCTGCTATGATTACTATTGTTAGTATTATTACTTCAACTACACAATAATAATAATAACTGCTACTACTGTTGCTGCTAATACGACAACTAACGCTACTACACTACTACAACAACTACTACTACCACTAGTGTCGCTACTACTGCAACTACTACTATTATGACTACTTCTACAAATGCAACTACTGCTACTGCTACTGCTTCTACTCCAACTACTACTCCTACTACTACTACTACTTGTCTACTACTGCCACTATAGGTACAATTACTGCTACTTCTATGACTATGACTTTGACTAATACTACTACTGCTAATACTTCTACCACTATTACTTCTCGAACAGCAACTACTACTACTACTTCTACTACAACTACTGCTACTATTACTACAACAACAACTAGTACTACTACTACTACTGCTGCTGCTGCTATTGCTACTACTACGACTACTATTTCTACCTATACTAGTACTAGTACTACTTATGCTACTACTACTGCTTCTAGTACTACTTATGCTACTACTACTGCTTCTAGTACTAGTCCTACTACTACTTCTACTACTACTACTACTACAATGGCTACTACTGCTATTGCTGCTACTACTGCTACTTCTACTATTGTTGTAAAAACTGCTTTTATTACCACTGCTACTACTATTTCTTCAACTACAATAATCATAACAACAACTACTACAACTACTGCTACTAATACTACTACTGCTACTACACCACCACCACTACTACTACTGGCACTAGTGTCGCTATTACTGCAACTGCTACTTCTATGACTACTACCCTGATTAATACTACTACTACTAATACTACTACCACTGGAACATTTGGTATAGCTACTACTACTACTGCTGCTGCTGCTACTGCGACTACTACTCTACTCCTACTACTGCTACTACTACAACAGCTACTACTGCTGCTACTCCTACTACTACTACCACTACTGCTACTATTACTACTACTACCACTACTACTACTACTAACACTACTACTCCTGCTACTACTACCACTACTACTGCAGATACTACTATGGCTACCGCTACTATTGTTACTATGAACACTACCACTACTATTGCTCTTGCAGCCACTACTACTAATACTACTCCTGCTGCTATTACTGATGCTGCTACAATTGCCACTGCAACTACTACTACTACAACTACTTTTAATGCTACTACTGCTACTACTACTACAAATACTACTACTAGTAGTACTAATGTTACTACTACTATTACTGCTACTACTAAAACTAATATTACTACTACAGCTACTAAAACTATTACTACAACTACAACTCCAACTGATACAGCTACTCTACTCCTACTACTAATACTACTACTACAACTACTACACCTACTACTACTACTACTGTTGCGATTGCTGCTGCTACTAATACTACTACAGCTGCTGCTATTACAGTAATGACTACACCTACTACTACTCCTGCTACTACTAGTGTTGTTGCTGCTACTACTAGTGCTACAAAAATAACTACAGCTCCCTCTCTTCATACTACACTACGACTCCTACTAGTACTAGTACTACTACTTCGACTCCTACTACTTTTGCTACTGCTACTACTACTACCATAATTACTACTACTACACTATTACTACTACTACTAGCATAATTACTACGATTACCACTACTACTTCTACAATGACAACAACAACTAAAATGACAACAACAACTACTACTATTATCACTACCGCTACTATCATCACTACTGCTACTACTACTACTACTACTACTGCTACTATTACTAACACTACTACCGCGGCTGTTGCTGCTACTATTCCTACTACTACTACTTCTTCTACTTCTACTTCAACTACTACTACTACTACCACTGCTGCTACTACTACTACTACTACTACTACTACTATTATCACTACTACTGCTATTATCACTACAACTACTACTACTACTATGACTACTACTACTACTACTACTACTACTATTACTACTAATACTACTACTACTACTACTAATACTACTACTACTCTTACTCCTATTACTACTCCTACTACTACTACTACAAAATCCACTACAACAACTACTAATGCTAGTGGCATAACTGCTACTACTACAATTACTACTACTTCTACAACTACTACTACTGCTGCTGCTGTTGCTGTTGCTACTACTACCACTACTACTACTACTACTACTAATGCTACTCCTTCTATTACTAGTGCTGCTGCTCCTACTACTCCTTCTCCCACTCCTTCTACTACTACTATCGCTACTACTACTACTACTACTACTACTACTACTATTATTACTACTACTACTACTAATATTAATATTACTAGTACTGCTGCTACTATTGCTACTACAACTTCTACTACTACAGCTTCTACACGGAATGCTTCAATTACAACTACTGCTACTATTGCTACTACTACTATCACTACAATAGTGCTAGTAGTAGTAGTTGCAGTAGCATTAGTAGTTCATGTAGTAGTAGTTGTAGTCATTGTAGTAGTAGTAGTAGTAGTAGTAGTAGCAGTAGCGGTAGTGGCAGTTACACTAGTAGCAGTAATAGCAGTAGTAGCAGTTGTCGCAGTGGTAGCATAGTAGTAGTAGTCATAGTAGTAGTATTATTTGTTGTTGTAGTAGTAATAGTAGTAGTAGAAGAAGTTGTAGTACTACTAGCAGCAACAGTAGTAGTAGTAGTATTTGAACTTGTAGTAGTAGTAGTAGTAATATCAGTCGTACTAGCATTAGTAGCTAAAGCTGTATCAGTAGTAGTAGTAATAGTAGCAATAGTAGTAGTAACAGTAGTAGCAGTAGTAGTAGTAGTAGTAGTAGTAGTAGTAGAAGTAGTAGTAGTAGTAGTAGTAGTAGTAGTAGTAGTAGTAGTAGTAGTAGTAGTAGTAGTAGTAGTAGCAGCAGCAGCAGCTATAGTATTAGCCATAGTAGTAGCATCTATCATTGTAGTTATAGTAGTATTAGTAGTAGTAGTAGTAGTAGCAGAAGTAGTAGTAGCAAAAGTAGTAATTGTAGCAATCCTAGCATCAAAAGTAGTAGTGGTAGCAACTGTAGCAGCAACAGCCATACTTGTAGAAGTAGTACTAGCAGTTGTAGTATTGGTTGTAGTTGTGATAGCTGCAAAAGCAGCAATAGCAATAGTAATTAAAGTTGTATTAATAGTAGTAGTCATTGTTGTAGTAGTCACTATAGCAGCAATAGCAGTAGTAGAAGTAGTGAAAGTAGCAACAGTAGTTGTACTCATTGTATTAGCAGTAGTAGTGGCAATAGTAGTAGTTCTAATAGTAATAATAGTAGTAGTAGTAGCAGTAGTACTGGTAGTGGTAGTAGCAACAGTAGCTATAGCAGAAGTAATAGAAGAAGTAGCAGTAGTATCAGTAGTAGTAGCCACAGTAGTTATAGTAGTAGTAGTTGGAATAGTAGCAGAAGCAACAACATTAGTGACAATAGTAGTGTTATCTAAAATAGGAGTAATAGTAGTGCCAACAGTAATAGTAGTAGTAGTTATAGCAATAGTTGTTGTAGTGGTAGTAGAAGTAGTAGTGGCACAAGTAGTAATAACAGTAGTAGTATTAGCAATAGGAGTAATAATAGTAGTAATAGTTTTTGCAGTAGTAATAGTAGTAGTTGTAATTATACTAGTAGTAGTAGGAGTTGTAGTAGGATTAGTAGTAGTAGCAGTAGTTGTAGTAGTAGGGCTCGAAGTAGTAGCAGTTGTAGACGTAGTACTAGTAGTAGTACCAGAAGTAGCAGTAATAGTAGTAGTTATAATAGTAGTAGTAGTATTGGTAGTAGTAGTGGTAGTAGAAGTGGTAGATGTAGTAGTAGTACTAGTAATAGTAGTTGGAGTAGTAGTAGCTGCAAGAGTACAAGTTGTTGTTGTTGTCATTATAGTAGAAATATCAGTATAGTACTAATAGTTATTGTAGCAATAGTAGAAGTAGGAGTATTAGGAGTTTGTTGTAAAGTTGTAGTTATACTAGTTGTTGTTGTCGTATTAGTTTAAGTAGGAGTTAGAGTTGGAGTGGGAGTAGTAGTAGTATAAGTAACAGTACTAGTAGTAGTAGCACTAGTCGCAGTAGTAGGAGTTGCAGTCGTAGTTGCAGTAGTGGTAGTATTAGTTGTAATAGTAGCAGAAGTAGTAGCAGTCGAAGTAGTAGTAGCAATAATAGTAGCAAAAGTAGTAATAGTAGTAGTAGTAGTAATAGTAGTAGTAGTAGTAGTAGTAGTGGTAGTGGTAGTAGTAGTAGTAGTAGTAGTAGTAGTTGAAGTAGTAGTAGTAGTTGTAGTAGTCATAGTTGGAGTAGTAGTAGTACTAGTGATAGTAGTACTTGTAGTTGTAATAGAAGTGAAAGTATTAGTAGTAGTATTAGTACTTGAAGTAGTAGAAGTTGTAGTAGTAGTTGCATTAGTAGTAGTAGTTTTAGTAACAGTAGATGTAGCAATACTAGTAGTAGTAGTAGTAATTGTAGTAGTAGTAGTAATAGTAGTTGTAGTAGTGGTAGCAGTAGTAGTTATAGTATTAGTCGTAGTAGTAGTAGAAGGAGGAGTAGTTGCAGTAGTAGTAGGAATAGTAATAGTAGCAGGAGTAGTATTAATAGTGGGAGCAGTAATAGTACTAGTAGTATTAATAGTAGTAGCAGTAGTAGTAAAAGTAATAGTTGTAATTGTAGTGGTAGCAGTAGCAGAAGTCATAGGAGTAGTAGTAGTTGTTGTTATTGTAAAAGTAGGAGTTGGAGTATTAGAAGTTGTAGATGTAGTAGTAGTAGTAGTGGTGGTAGTTGTAGTTGTAGCATTAGCAGCAGCAGTAGTAGTAGGAGCAGAAGTAGCAGTAGTGGTTGTAATGGTAATAGTAGTAGGAGTAGTATTAACAATAGGAGTAGTAATAGTAGTAGTAGTATTTGTAGTAATCGTAGTAGCAAAAGTAGCAATTGGAATTGTAGTGGTAGTAGTACCAGAAGTCATAGGAATAGCAGTGGTAGTTGTTGTTGAAAGTAGGAGTTGGAGTAGTAGAAGTTGTAGATGCAGCAATAGTAGTAGTTGTTGTTGTAGTAGTAGTAGTAGTATTGGGAGTGGTAGTAGCAGTGGTTGTAGTTGTTGTAGAAGAAGTAGTAGTCATTTTTGTACTAGTACTAGTAGTATTAGTACTGATAGTAGTAGAAGAAGAAGTACTACTAGTAGTAGTAGTTATAGTAGCAACAGTAGTAGTAGTGGAAGTAGTAGTAGTAGTTATTGTATTAGTAGTGGTAGTCGAAGTAGAAATAGTAGCAGTTGTAGTAGTTATGTAGTAGAAGTAGCGGTAGCTGAAGTAGTAATAGTAGTAGTACTAGAAGTAATCGAGGAAGTCGTAAAAGTAGTAGTAGTAGTAGCTATTGTTGTTGTTGATGTTGTTGTTGTAGTAGTCGTAATAGCAGTAGTAGTCATAGGAGTTGTAGTATTAGTAGTAGTAGTAGTAGTAATAGCAGTAATAACAGCAGCAATTACAACAGTAGTAGTAGCAGCAAGAGTAGTAGCAGTAGCAGTAGCTGTAGTACTAGAAGTCATAGATATTGAGTAGCAGTAGTAGCAGTAGTAGAAGTAGTAGTGGTAGTAGGAGTTGTAGAAGTAGCAACAATAGTAGTAATAGCAGTTGTTGTTGTAGTAGAAGTAGGAGTAGGAGTAGAAGTAGTAGTAGGTGTAATAGTATACGTAGTAGTAGTAGTAGCACTAGTAGTAGTAGGAGTAGCGGTAGGAGTAGGATTAGTAGTAGGTGTTGTAGTAGTAGTGAGAGTAGGGTTAGTAGTAGGAGTAGTAGTAGTAGTAGTAGAAGTAGTAGTAGGACTAGGAGTAGCAGTAGTAGTAGGGAGTAGTAGTTGCAGGAGTAGGACTAGTAGTAGGAGTTGGAGTAGTAGTACGATTAGTAGTAGTAGGAGTTGGAGTTGTAGTAGAGCAGTAGTAACTATAGTTGGAGTTGGTGGAGAAGTAGTAGTAGTAGAGTAAGATGAGGTGTAGTTGTCGGAGTAGCAGTTGTAGTAGTAGTACTAGTAGTAGTAGTAGTAGTAGCAGGCGAAGATGTACTAGTAATAGCGGGTGTAGGAGTAGGAGTAGGTGTTGTAGTAGGAGAAGTAATGGTTGGCATAGTGGTAGCTGTAGTTGCAGCAGGATTAGTAGCAGCAGCAGCAGTAGTAGCAACAGTTGTAGTTGTTGTAGTATTAGCAGTAGTTATAGTAGTAGTAGTACTAGTAGGTGTAGTGGTAGTCAGAGTAGGTGTAGGAGTAATAGTAGGGGTTAGAGTAGTAGTATTAGTAGTAGTTGTAGTAGCAGTAGAAGGAGTAGTAGTAGTAACAGTTATACTAGTAATTATATTAGTATTAGTAGCAGTTGCACTAGTAGTAAAATTAGTAGTAGTTGTTTTAGTAGTTGTAATATTGTTAGTAGTAGTAGGAGTGTTGTTGTTGTAGTACTAGTAATAGTTGTAGTTGTAGTTGTAGTAATATTACTCGTTGTATTAGTAGTAGCTGTAGTGGGAGTAGTAGTAGTATTAGTAGCAAGAGTAGTATTAGTAGTTGTAGCAGTGTTCTAGGAACTATTGCTACTATTCCTACTGCGGTTGTTACTACTACAGTTACGACTACTACAGCTACTACTACTATTACTACTGTTGTTGCTACTACAACTATTACTACTACTACTGCGATTGCTACTTCTGCTACTACCAACACAACTAGTACAAAAACGACTACAACTACTACTACCACAACTACTGCTATTACCACTGCTACTAAAACTTCTACTACAACTAATGCTACTATTGCTTCTGCTTCTACTACTACTAATACCACTACGACTGCTAATACTATTACAACTACTATTACTACAACTACAACTACAACTACTATAACCAGTACTACTACTAGTACAACAACTATAACAACTACTTCAAATGCTGTAGGAGCAACAACAAAAATAGCCACTACACTACTAATATTACTATTACTACTACTACTAGTTCTACAACTACTGCTACTACTACATCTTCTACAACTACAACTACAATTGCTCCTACTGCGACCACTACAACTGCTACCACTTCTATACTGCTACTAGTACTACTTCTACTAGAACTACTGCTGCTTCAATTGCTGCTCTACTTCTACTACTATTACGGCTACCACTGTTACTACCACAACAACAATTACTACTAGTACAACAACTAAAACTACTACTACTCCTAATGCAGCTATTACTACTACCACTCAGGCTACTACTACTATTAACGCAACCAATACTATACCTACTACTATTGCTACTGCTACTACCACTACTGCTGTTGCTGCTACTACGGCTACTACAACTATTACTACAACTATTACTGCTATAACTATTACTATTGTGACTACGACTACGACTATTGCTACTCCTACTACTGCAACTACTACTACTACTAATGCTTCTACAGCTATAACTGCTACTATTGCTACTAGTACTACTAGCACTACCACCACCACTACTACTACTGATACTACCGCTACTTCTACTACTACTATTACAACTACTACTATTACTACTACTACTACTACCGCTGCTACTACAACTACTGCTACTACTACTACCACAACTACTACTCTTAATAATACTACTACTACTACTATTGCTGCTGCTAATACTATGACTACTGCTATTGCTACTGCTGCTACTGCCACTACAACAACAACAACTACTACTACTACTCCTACTATCGTTACAATTTTGACTATAACAACAACTACTACTACTACTACTGTTCCTACTGTAACAATAACTATAGCTACTACTACTACTTTTCCTTTGACAACTACAACTATTACTACTATAGCTGCTTATATTGTCACCACTGCTGCTACTACTACTACTACTACTGCTACTACTGCCACTGCTACTACTATTACCGCCACAACTACTACTACTGCTACTATTGCTTCTACTACTACTTCTACTACTTCGCCCACTACTGCTACTACTACTTCTACAAAAGCTACAACCAGTGCTATTGCTACTACTCCAACAAGTACTACTTCTATTACTCTCGCTACTATTACTATTGTGACTAATATTAATATTACTATTACTGCTTCTACTGCTACTACTGCTACTACCATTACTACAATAACAATAATAACAACTACTACTACTACAAATACAATTACTACAACAGCTACTACTACAATTATTACTACCGCTTATGTTACTACTACTAGTACTACAACTACTGCTACTACTGATGCTGCTTGCATCACCACAATTACTAATACTATACTGCTACTATGACTATTGCTACAGCTACTACTCTATTTCTCCTACTACAACAACTACTATTATTATTACGACTATTACTACTTCTACTACCGCTACTACTGCTGCTGCTGCAACTACGGTACTTCTTGTGCTACTACAATGACTACAACTACTACTACAACAACTAATACTGCTACTACTATTACTACTACTACTGCTGCTACTATTGCTCCTACTACTACCACTACAACTACAATGATTATAGCCACTACTAGTTCTAGTAATACGGCTGCTACTGCTCCTAATGTGACAGCTACTACTGCTGCTACTATTATTTGGACTACTATTGTTGCGATTGCTACTACTGATACTACCAACACAACTACTGCAACAATGAATACTACTTCTACTACTACTACTGCTACGACTACTACTACTACTACTATAAATACTACTACTACTACTACAACTACAAGAACCACCCCTGCTACTACTACCACAACTACAATAATAACTTTTACTGCTACAGCAAAAACAACAATAACTTCCACTTCTACTAGAATAATTACTACTACTACCACTCATAGAACTACTGCTACTACTACAACTGCTACTACAACTACTACAGCTACTGCTACTGCTAGTAAAACATCTTCTACTACTATTACTACAACTGCTCCTATCGTGACTACCACTACTACTACTATACCTCTACTACTACTAGCACTACTTCTACTACTACTACAACTACTACTGCTTCTACTGCTACTCTACTACTACTACTACTATTGTTGCTACTATTGCTACTACTACAACAACAACTAGTACTACTATAACTACTACTAGTACTGCTACTACAACAACAAGTACTACTACTATGCTTACTACTATTGCTACCGCTACCACTGCTATTGTTGCGACTACTATAGCCCCTACCACTATAACTACTACTACTACTACAATAGCTACTACTACCACTACTATAGGTACCACTATTAATACTACTTTTGCTACTACGACTACTACTACAGCTGCTACTGCCACTACTACTACTGCTACTACTGCCACTACCGACACCACTTTTGCTACTATTAATGCTGCTACTACTACTGCTACTACTCTTACTACTACTACTACTACTATTGCAACAACTACAATCACGACTACTACTATTACTATTACTACTACTACTACAGCTACTGTTGCTATTGCTACGATTACTACTACTACTACTTCTGCTACAATGGCTACTTCTGCTACCACTACTACGACTGTTGCTACAACAACAACTACTACTCATATTACAACAACAATAACTACTAGTAATACTTCTACGGCTACTACTGCTCCTGCTACTACAACTACAACAACTATTACAACTACTACTAAAGTTGCTACTACAGCGACTACTGCTACTACTACTATAACAAAAACTATTGCTGCTAGTACAACTACTTCTACTACTACTACTCTTACTACTTTCACTACTACTGCGAGTACTACTACTACTTCTGTTATGGTGATTGCTTCTGCTACTACAACAGCTACTATTGCTGCTACTACTTCTCCTATTACTACTCCTACTACTACTATTACTACTTTTGCTATTAATAGTGCTACTTCTAAAATTATTTCTACTACTATAATGATAACTAGTATAACTACTTTGCCTACAACTATGACTACCACTACTACTAATGTTGCAGCTACTACTACTGCTGCTACAGCTACCACTACTACTCCTACAACTACTGCTTCTAGTACTACTCCTACTACAACTACTACTGCTACTCCAACTACTTCCCATACAACTACTACTACTGCTATTACTACTATGATTAGTACTACTATAAATAGTACTACTACTACTATTGCTGCTCTAACTACTATTACAACTAGTACTACTAATACAACTACTGCTGCTACTACTACTACTGAAAGTACTGCTCCTACTGGAAGTACTAATACTATTGCTGTTGTTGCTACTACTACTTATACAACCACTACTACTACTCCTACTACTACAATTGCTACTACTGCTACTACGGCTACCACCACAACTACTACTACTGCTATTACTACTCCTCCTACTAATGGTTATTGTATTTGTTGAAATAGTAGTAGTAGCAACACTAGTAGTAGTTGTTGTTGTAGGAGTATTAGTAGTAGTTGTAGCGATAGCAGTAGTAGTTGTAGTAGTAATAATAGTAGCAGTAATAGGAGGAGGGGGAATAGTATTAGTTGTAGTTGTAGTAGTAGGTGGAGTAGTTAAATTAGTAGTCGTAGTAGTAGCTATAATAGCTATTGTTATTGTAGTAGTTGTAGCAGTAGTAATATTTGTAGTACTACTAGTAGTAGTTCTTGTAGTAGTTGAAATAGCAATAGTAGTAGTAGCTGCAGAAGTAGTAGTAGTAGCAGTAGTGGTTGTAATAGTAGGTGGAGAAGGAGTAGTAGTAATAGTAGTATTAGTTGTTGTAGTAGTGGTAGTCACAATAGTAGTAGTAGTAGCAATATTAGTAGTAGTAGCAGTAGGAGTAGGAGTAGTAGTTGTTGTAGTAGTGGAAGTGGTAGTAATAGTAGTTGTTGTAGACTGGTAGTAGTAGTAGCAGTAGGAGGAGGAGGAGGAGGAGGAGTAGTAGTAGTAGTAGAAGTAGTGGTGGTGGTGGTGGTGGTGGTAGAAGTTGTTGTTGTAGCTACAGTAGTAGGAGTAGTAGTAGTAGTAGTAGTTGGACTAGTAGTAGTAGTAATAGTTGCAGTAGTAGTATTATTTGTAGTAATAGTAGTAGTCATATTAGTAGTAGTAGTTGAGGTAGTAGTGTCATAACAGTAGCAATAGTGGTAGTATTAGAGGAAGTAGTAGAAGTAGTAGTTGTAGTAATGGTGGTGGTAGTAGTAGTAGTCGTATTAGTAGTGATAGTTCAAGTAGTAGTAGTAGCACTAGTAGGAGTAGTCGTAGTAGTTGTAGAAATTGTTCTAGTAGTAGAAGCAGTAGTAGTAGTTGTAGTAGTAGCAGTCATAGTAATAATAGTAGTAGCAGTAGCAGTAGTAGCAATTGTAGTAATAAAAGTAGTAGTAGTACAAGTAGTGGCACTTGTAGTAGTTGTTGAAATAGGAGTAGTAGTAGTTGTAGTAGTAGCAATAGTAGTAGTCATAGCAAAAGTAGTAGTAGAAATAGTAGCAGAGGAAGTATTAGTAGTAGCAGTTGTATGAAAAGCAATAGTAGCAATATTACTTATAGTAGTGGCTATAGCAGTACTAATATTAGTGGTAGTAGTAGCAGTCATACTTGCAGAAGGAGAAGAAGTATTAATAGTAGCAGCAGTAGCAGCAAAAGTAGTAGTTGTAGTAGTAGCAGTAGTAGAAGAAGTAGTTGCAATAGTAGTAGTAGTAGTACCAGCAGTAGTAGCTGTAGAGGTAATAGTAGTAATTGTAGCAGTAGTTGTAGTAGGTGAAGTAATATGAGTACTAGTTGAGTTCACAGTAGTAGTAGTAGTAATAGTAGTAGCAGCAGTTTTAGTAGTAGTAGAATATGTTGTAGTAGTAGTTGTAATTGTAGTTGGTGGTTGTAGTAGTAGTACCAGTTGTAGTAGTAGAAATAGTAGTTATTGTAGGAGCAGGAGTAGTAGTAGTACTTGTAGTAGCAGCAGAAGTTGCCGCAACAATAGTAGTAGTATTAGCAAGAGTAGTAGTAGTAGTAGTAGCAATAGTTGCAGTCCTAGTAGTAGTGGTGGTGGTGCCAGAAATAGTAGCAGCAGTAGTAATAGTAAAAATAGTAGTAGTCATGGTGGCACTCATTGTACAAGAAGTAGGACAGGAGTAGCAGTAGTAGTACTTGTTGTGGTAGCAATATTAGAAATAATAGCAGTAGTAGTTGTAGTTTTAGTAATAGTAGTTGCAATAGCAATAGTAGACATTGAAGCAGAAGTAGTAGTAGTAGAAGTTATAGTAGCGACAATAATAGTAGAAGTATCAGTAGTGGTAGTAATTGGAGTAGCAGTTGTTCCAGTAGCAGTCATAGCAGTTATTCTAGAAGTAGCAGTAGTAGTAGTTGCAGCCGCACTAGTAGTAGTACTACCACTAATACTAGTACTATTGCTACTACTGCTACTTCTTCTACTACAATTACTGTAACTATTACTAATGCTACTCCAACTAACACTATCGTTGCTACTGCTACTACTGCTACTAGTATTACTACTAGCACTACTATTACTACTACTACAAGTACTACACCAACTACTACTAATTGTAGTTCCGTTACTATTTCTTTTACAACTATTACTGCTACTACTATTGCTACGACTGCTACTACTAGTACTACTATGATTACTATTGCTACTACTGCTACCACTTCTTCGGCAGGCACTACAACTACTACTACTATAAAAACTACTGGAATTACTATTACTTCTAATAGCGCCACTACTTCTGCAACTATTGCTACAACAACAATAATAATAACTATTACTACTATGATTGCTACTACTGCCACTACTGCTACCACAAATTTGACTGGCAATAAAATTACTACTGCTACTACTGCTACTATTGCTACGACAACAACTACTGCTGCTATAGCAACTACTACCACTAGTCCTACAGCTACTACTATTGCTACAACTATAGCTACTGCAACCACTACTAGTGCTACTACTACTACTACTACTACTACTACTCCTACTACAACTACCACTCCTGTTACTACTACAACAATGACTACTACAACAACTATTGCTACTGCTACTACTCCTACTACTTCCTACAAAATTACTACTCTTGCAACAACTACTACACTACCACTACAACTTCTTCTACACTACTACTACTAGTATTGCTGATACTATAACTTCTACTAGTGCTTTGACAACTACTTCTACTAGAACTTCAACAACAACTACTACTACTAATAATACTAGTAGTAGTATTAGCTAGATTAGTAGTAGTAGTAGTAGTAGTAGGTACATCAGTAGTAGGAATAGCAGTGGTGGTAGTAGTAGTAGTAGCAATAGTAGCAATAGTAGTAGGAGTAGAATAGTAGTAGTAGTTCAAGATGTTGAGCAATAGTAGCCATAGTAGCAGTACTAGTAGTAGTAGTTGTAGAAGTGGTGGTGGTGGTGGTAGTAGTAGTAGTAGTATAGGTAGGAGAAGCAGCAGTAGGAGTAGTTGCAGCAACAGTAGTAGTAGTATTTGTAGTTGTAGCAGTAGCAGCAATAATAGCAGCAGTAGTAGCTGTAGTAGTATCAGTAGCAATAGTAGTAGCATTAGTTGTAGTATTAGTAGAAGTAGTAGTACTAGTTATAGCAAAAGGAGTAGTAGAAGTAGTAGTAGTTGGGGTAGTTTTTGGGGTAAGAGTAGTTGTGATAGTAGCTGTAGTAGCAGTAGTAGTGGTAGTAACAGTAGTAGCAGTAGCAACAGTTGTTGCAGTAGTAGGAGTAGTAACAATAGTAGCAGTAGTAGCAGTAGTACTTGTAGCAATAGTAGCAGTAGTAGTTATAGTAGTAGTAGTAGAAAGAGTAACAGCAATAGCAGCCACAGTAATAGTACTAGTAGTAGAAGTAGTAGACGTAGTATTAGTAGATGTAGTAGAGGTTGTAGTATAAGTAGTAGTAGTAGCAGCAGTAGTAGTAGTGGTAGTAATAGTAGTAGTAGTAGTCGTAGTTATAGTAGTAATGGCAGTTGTCGCAGCAGCAGCAGTAGTAGTAGTAGTAGTAATTACAATAGTTGTTATTGTAGAAGCAATAGTTTTCATAACAGTAGTAGTCACAGAAGAAGTAGAAGTAGGGGAAGAAGTAGTAATAGTTGTAGCAGTTGTAGTAGTAGTAGCAAGAATAGTAGTGGTAGAAGGGGTAGTAGTATTAATAGTCGTTATAGTATTAGTAGTAATAAAAGTAGTAGTTGCAGTAGTAGTAGTAGTAGCGATAGTTATTATAGTAGTAGTTGTAGTAGCATAAGTAGTTGCAGTAACAGTAGTAGCAGTTGTAGAAGTCGTGGTAGTAGTAGCAACAACAGCAGCAGTAATAGTAGGAATAGCAGAACCAGTACTAGCAGTAGTAGCAGTAGAAGTAGAAATAGCAGGAGAAATAGCAATCGTAGTATTACTAGTAGTAGCATCCATTGTAGCAGTAGTAGTAGTTGTCATACTAGTAGTGCTAGTTGTCTACGCTGGAGTAGTATTTGTAGCAGTGGTTGTAGTTGTAGTAGTAGTAGCAATAGTTGTAGGAGCAATAGCAGCATTAGTAGTATTACGAGTAGTACTAATAGTAGTAGTAGTGTACTAGCAATAGTAGTTGTAGTAGCAGTAGTCGTAGCCCTTGTAGTTGTTATAGATGTAGTAGTAGTAGTCGTAGCAGTTGCAATAGCACTAGCAGTAGCAATATCCGCAGCTACAGTAGTTGTAGTAGTAGTACTAGTATTAGTAGTAGTAGTAACAATGATAGTAGTAGCAGTAGTAGTAGCAAGAGTAGTAGTAGCAGTAACTGTAGCAAAAGTAGTAGGAGTAGTAGTAGTTGAAGTAGTTGTAGTGCCAATGGTAATAGTAGTAGTAGTAATAGCAGTAGTAGCAGTAGTATTAGCAAAAGTAGTAGTAGTTGTAGTAGGAGTGGTAGTAGTAGTAGTAGTATTAGTATTTGTAGTAGTCATAGTAGAAGTTGTAGCAACAGAAGAAGAAGTAGTATTAGCAACAGCAGCAGCAGCAGGAGTAATAGTAAGAGTTGTAGTAATGGTCGTAACAATTACCATCATAGTAGTGGTAGTAATAGCAGTAGCAGCTGCCATAGTAATAGAAGTAGTAGTAGCAGTCGTAGATTTAGAAGCAATAGTAGCAGTAATTGTGGAATGAGCAGCAATAGTAGCAGTAGTAGTAGATGCAATAGTAGCAGTAGTAGTTTTTGTAGCAATAGTAATAAAAGTAGTAGTAGAAGCAACAGTAGTAGTAGTAGTAGTAGCAGTGGTAGTGGTCGTAGTAGGCGTAGTAGCAGTTGTAGTAAAACCGGTAGCAATAATAATAGTAATAGTAGTAGAAATAATAGTATTAGTAGTTATTGTAGTAGTAGTCATAGTAGCAGTAGTAGAACCAGTAGGTGCAGTAGTTGTGGTAGTAACAGTAGTAGCAGCAGCCGCAATAGTAATAGTAGTATTAGTAGTTATTGTTGTTGTAGTAGTAGTAGTTGCAGAAGTATTAGTAGTAGTAGTAATAGTAGCAGTAGTACAAGTAGTAGCTGTATTAGTAGTAGAAATTGCAGTAGTAGTAGTTGTTATTGTTGTAGTAGTCGTAGTAGTAGTAGCAATAGTAGTAGTAGTACTACTACTAGTAGTAGTAGTAGTAGTAGTAGTTGCAATCTGTGTACTATTAGTGGGAGCAGGTGGAGGAGTAGAAGTAGTAGCAGTAGTAGCTGAAATAGTTGTACCTGTAGTAATAATAATAGTAGTAGCAATTGTAGTAGTAGTGCTAAGAGTAGAAGTAGTAGTAGTAGTGGTGGTAGTAGTAATAGTAGT
The DNA here is from genome assembly GCA_005019695.1 of Trichopus zeylanicus subsp. travancoricus. Classification (NCBI taxonomy): domain Eukaryota; kingdom Viridiplantae; phylum Streptophyta; class Magnoliopsida; order Dioscoreales; family Dioscoreaceae; genus Trichopus; species Trichopus zeylanicus. Next base: position 47,317 of record RXID01014458.1, on the reverse strand, counting down.
AGTAGTAGTAGTAGTAGTAGTAGTGGTAGGAATAGCGGTGGTAGTGGTAGTGGTATCTGTTGTGCTTGTAGTTGTAGTAGTAGTAGTCATAGTAGTATTAGTAGTAGAAGGAGTACTAGGAGTAGCAATATTAGTTGTAGAAGTCGTAGAAGTAGTTGTAGCAGAAGTACGAGTAGTAGCAATAGTAGTTGTAGTAGTAGTAGTAATAGTATTACTAGTTGTAGGAGTACTAGTAGTAGTATTAGAAGTTGTGGTAGTAGTAGTACTAGTACTAATAGTAGTAGTAGTAGTAGTAGTGGCAGTAGTAGTGGTTGGAGTAGGGGTAGCAGTAGTAGTAGGAGTAGTAGTCGTAGAAGTAGTAGTGTAAGTTGCAATAGTAGTAGTAATAGTAGTTGTAGTAGCAGTAGCTGTAGTAGTAGTAGCAATTGTAGTAGGTGTAGTGGTAGTAGTAAAATAGTGGTAGTAGTAGTAGTAGTCGTAGTAGTAGTAGTAGTAGTAGTAGTAGTAGTAGTAGTAGTAGTAGTAGTAGTAGTAGTAGTGGTAGTAGTAGCAATATCGATTGTAGTAGTGGTAGATGTAGCTGTGGTAGTTGTAGTGGAAGTTGTGGTGGTTGTAGTTGTCATCATAGCAGCAGTAGCAGTAGTAGTAGTAGTAGGAGCAGCAGCAGTAGTAGTAGCAGCTGCAATAATCCAAGTAGTAGTAGTGGTAGGAGTAGCAGTAGTAGCAAAAGTAGCAGTGGTAGTAGTAGTAGTAGTACTATCAGTAGAAGTAGAAGCAATAGTTGTAATAGAAGTAGTAGTAATACATTAGTTGTAGTAGCAGAACTAGCAATAGTGGTAGCAGTAGTTGCAGCAATTGTAGCAATAGTAGTAGTTGTAGAAGTAGTATCATAGCAAAAGCAGTATTAGTAGTTAAAGTAGTAGTAGCAATGGTAATAGCCATAGCATTAGTCATTGTAGCAGTAATAGTCACCGTAGGAGTAGTAGTAGAAGCTGTAGTAGTGAGAGTAGTAGTAGTAGTTATAGAACATGTAGTTGCACTAGGAGAAGTTGTAGTTGCAGTAGCAGTAGCAGTAGTCGTAGTAGTAGCAGTAGTAGTAGTACCGGTAGTTACTGTTGCGGAAGTAGCAGTAGCATAGCATTTTTGCAGTAGTAGTAGTAGTAGTAGTAGCAGTAGTAGCAATTGTAGTAGCAGAAGCAGTAGTAGTAGTAGTGGTAGTATTAATAGTAGTAGTATTAGTTTTAGTAGTAGTATTAGTAGCAGAAGTAGGAGTAGTAGTCGTATTAGTAGTAGCAATAGTAGTAGTTGTGATAGGAGGAGTAGTTGTACAAGTAGCAGTAGTAGCAGTTTTGTAGTTGTAGTACCAGGAGTAGCAACAGCAGCAGCAGAAGTAGTAGTAGTAGTAGTTGTTGTCATAGCAGTAGCTGCAGTAGTAGTAGCAACAGCAATAGTAGTAGAAGCTGCAGTAATAGTAGTAGTAGGAACAATAGTAGTAGTATTAGTAATAGTTGTAGCAATAGTAGTTGTAGCAATAGTCACAGTAGTAGTAGTAGTAGTAGTAGTAGTAGCAGCAGTGCTAGTAGTATTAGCAGTACTATTAGTACTAGTAACAATAGTATTAATAGTTGTAGTAGTAGTAGGAGAAGTAGTAGTAGTATCAGTGGTTGGAGTAGTATTGGTAGCAGTGGTACAGGTTGTGGTGTAGTAGTAATAATAGTAGCAGTAGTAGTACTAGGAGCATTAGTGGCAGAAGTAGCAATAGTTATCATAGTAGTAGAAATAGTAGCAGTAGTCGTAGCATTAGTAGCAGTAGTAGTGGTTATAGTAGTAATAGTAGTAGCATTTGTAGGAGAAGTAGTGGTCGTAGTAGTGGTAGCGGTAGTTGCTGTAGTAGCCGCAGTAGCTGAAGTAGCAGTAGTAGCAGTCGTAGCTATAGTAGCAGCAACAACAGTTGTAGTAGTAGTACTAGTAATAGTTGTAGCAGAAGAAGTAGAAGTAGCAGTAGTAGTAGCAACAATATTGATGGTCCTAGTACTAATACTTGTAGTTGCGGAGGTGGTAGCTATCGTAATAATAGTTGTAGAAATAGTAGTAGTAGCAGAAGCAATAGAAGTTCTAGTAGTAATATTTGTAGTAGTAGTGGCAGTAGCAGTAGTAGTAGAATTAGTAGTAGTAGTAGCACTAGTATCAGTTGCCATAGCAGTAGTTGTAGCAGTAGTAGTAGTCGTAGGATAAGTGGTAGCAATAGTTGTTGTTATTGTAGCAATAGTAATAGTAGTAGCTATAGCAGTAGGAGTAGTAGTTGTAGCAGTAGTAATTTTAGTGGCGGTCAAATTAGTTGTAGCAGTAGTGGCTGTAGTAGCAGTAGTAGTAGTATTAGTTGTTGCTATTGTTGTTGTAGCAGCAGTAGCAATTGTAGTAGTAGTAGTAGAGGTAATAGTAGTAGCAGTAGTAGTAGTAGTGGCAGTCGATGAAGTGGTAGTAGTAGTAGCAGTAGTAACCATAGTAGCAGTAGTAGCCAAGCCGTAGTAGCAGTAGAAGTAGTAATAGAACTAGAAGTAGTAGTAGTAGCTGCAGTAGTATTATTTGGAATCGCAGTAGTAGTACCTATGGTAATTGTTGTAGGAGGAGTAGTAGTTGTAGTAGCAGTGGTACTAGTATTAGTGGTTGTTGTAGTAGTCCTAGTAGTTGTGGTAGTAGCTGTCGTAGCAGCAACTTTAGTAGTAGTAGCAATTGTAGCAGCAATTGTAGTAGTTGTAGTGCTAGTAGTAGTAGCAGTAGAAGTAGTTGCTGCTGTAGTAGTAGTACCAGTAGTAGTAAAAGCAGTAATAGTAATAGTAGCCGTTGTAGTAGCAGTAGCAAATATAGTAGCAGTAGGAGTAGTAGTAGTAGCAATCAAAGCAGAAGGAATATTAATAATAGTAGTAGTAGAAGTAATTGCAGCCGCAGCAGTAGGAGTAGTGGTATTAGTAGTAGTTGTCGTAGTACTATAGTTATAGTAGTCGTATTGTTGGTGTAGTAGGAGTAGCTGTAGTAGCAGTAGTAGCAGTAGTAGTAGTAGCAGTAGTTGTAGTAGTAGTAGTAACAGCATTAGTAATAATAGTAGTAGTCGTCATAGCAACACTAGTAGTAGAAATAGTAGTAGTTGTAGTGGCATTGCTTGTAGTGGTAGTAGTAGAAGAAGTAGTCGTAGTTGTAGCCATAGTACTTGTAGTAGTTGCTGCAGTAGTAGTGGTTGTAGAATTTGTAGTCATTGCACTAGCAGTAGTAGTATCAGTAGTAGTAATAGCAGTAGTATTAGGAGTTGGAGAAGTTGTAGCAGTGGTAGTAGTAGTAGTAGCAGTGGTAGTAGTAGTTGTAGCATTATTAATTGTTGTAGTAGTCACAGTAGTAGCAACAATAGTAGTAGTTAAAGTAGAAGTTGCAGCAGAAGCTGAAGTAGAAGTAGCAGTAGTAGCAGCAGTAGTTGGAGTAGTAGTAGTAGAAGCAGTAGAAGTTGTTGAAGTAGAAGTAGTAGTAGTTATAGTTGTAGTAGAAGTGGCAGTAGTAGGAAAGGTAGCAGTAGTTTTAGTAGTCGCAGTTGTAGCGGCAATAGTAGTAGAAGTAGTAGCCAAAGTGGTAGTAATTATAGCAGTAGCAGTCGTGCCATCCGTAGTCATAGTAGAAGTAGTAACGGAAGTCGTAGTAGTAATAGTGGTAGTAATAGCATCAACGGTTGCCGTAAACGTATTCATAGTAGCAGTAATAATTGTAGGAGTAGTAGTAGTCGTAGGAGCAGTAGCAGTAGTTGTAGAAGTAACAACAGTGGTAGTTGTATTAGAAGTAGTAGTAGTAGTAGTAGTGGTGGTGGTAGAAGTAGGAGTACTAGCAACAGCAGTAGTGGTAGTAGTAGTGGTAATAGAAGGAGCAGTAGTAGTAGTTGGAGTAACAACAACGGTAGTAGTAGTAGAAGTAGTAGTAGCCCTTGTAGTTGGAGTATCAGTAGTAGCTGGAGAGGTTGCAGTAGTAGTAGGGGTAGGAGTAGTAGTTGCAGTAGTAGGAGTCGCAATAGCAGTGGTAGTAGTAGTAGAAGTTGTAGTAGCTGGAGTAATAGTTGTAGTAGTAGTAGTAGCAGTGAGAGTACTAGTAGCAGTAGCAGAGTAGTTGGTGCGATATTAGAGGATGTAGTAGTTGTAGCACTCGTAGTAGTAGGAGTAGCAGTAGAAGTAATAGTAGTAGTTGTTGTTGTCGTTGTAGGAGCAGTAGCGGTAGTAGTAGGAGTAGTTGCTACAGTAGCGATAGTTGAAGTAGTAGTAGACGCAGTAGTAGTGGGAGTATCATTACTAAAAATAATAGTAGTTGTGGTAGTAGTAGTAGTTGCCATACTAGTGGAAATAATAGTAGCAGCAGTAGTAGTAGTGGAAGCAGTAGCAGTAATAGTTGTAGCAGCAGTAGAAACTGTTGTAGAAGCTGTAACAGTAGTTGAAGTACCATTTGCAGAAGGAGCAATAGTAGTAGTTGTGGTAGTAGTAGAAGAAGTAGCATTAGTAGTAGTAGTAGTGGGAGTAGTAGTTGCAGTAGCAGCAGTAGTAGCAGTTGTCATGGTAGTTGGCGAAGTAGCAGCAGTAGTAGTAGCAGCAGCAGCAGCTGCAATGGTACTAGTCGTAGTAGTAGTAGGATTTGCAGTAAAAGTAGTAGCAGCAAAAATACTAGTAGTAGTGGTTGTAGCAGTACTAGTTGTAGTCGTAGCACTAGCAGCAGTAGTAGGATTAGTAGTAGTAGTAGTAGAAGCAACAATAGTTGTAGCAGCAACCGTAGTAGTAGAAGTAGCCATAGTACTTGTGGTAGTAGTTGTTGTAATAGTACTAGTAGTAGAAGTAGCAGTAGTAGGAGTAGTTGTATCAGTAGTTGTAGTACCAGTAGTATTAGGAGAAGTAGTAGTAGTAGTTTCAGTAGTAGTAATAATAGGAGAGGAAGTCATAATAGTAGCAGTAGCAGTAGCAGTATTAGTTATGAGACTAGTAGTAGTTGTAGTTGTCGCAGAAGTAGTAGTAGTTGTAGTTGTCGCAGAAGTAGCAGTAGTTGTTACAGTAGTTGTAGAAGTAGCAATAGTAGCAGTAGTTGTTATAGCAGTCATAGTGGTCGTAGTCACAGTAGCGGTAGTAGTAGAAGTAGTAGTAGCAGCAACAGTAATAGTAGTAGTAAGAGTAGTAGTTGTACTACTACTAGTAGTAGTAGTAGTAATAGTAGTAGAAGTAGTTGTAGCAACAGTAGTAGTAATATAAGTAATAGTAGAAGGAGTAGTAGTAGTGCTATTAGTAGTAATAGGGGTAGTGATATGAGTAATAGTAGTAGTAGTAGTAGTAGTAGTGGCAACTGTAGCAGTAGTAGCATTAGTAGTAGTTGTAGTTGTAGTAGTAGTAGTAGTATCAATAGTAATAGTAGTAGTTGTAGTAGTAGTAACAGTAGTAGTGGAAGTAGCAATAGTAGTAGTAGTAGTAGAGGTAGAAGAAGTAGCAGTAGTAGTGGTGGCAGTAGTAGTATTAGTAGGAGTAGTTATAGCGGCAGTAGGAGTTCTAGTTGTTGTAGTAGAAGTGGCAATTATAGTAGTAGTGGAAGTAGTAGTTATAGCGGCAGTAGGAGTTCTAGTTGTAGTAGTAGAAGTGGCAATTATAGTAGTAGTGGAAGTAGTAGTAGTAAAAGTGGTAGTAGTAGTAGTAGTAGGAAAAATAACTATAGTATTAGTTGTTGTAGTGCGAGTAACGGTAGGAGTTGTAGTTGTAGTAGTGGTAGTAGTGGTAGTAGTAGTAGTATTATTATTATTATTATTATTATTATTACTAGTAGTAGTAGTGGTGGTGGTGGTGGTGGTAGTAATAATTGTAGTAATAGTTGTAGTTGTTGGAGTTGTAACCATGCTTGTAGTATTAGTTGTAGTAGTAGTGTAGTAGTAGTGGCCGTATAAGTAGCAGTAGAGGAAGTACTAGTGGCAGTAGTAGCAGTAGTGGTAGTAGTTGTAGTAGCAGGAGTAAGAGTAGTCATAGTAGTAGTAGTAGCAGAAGTAGTTGTAGCAGTTGTAGTAGTAGTGGTAGTTGTACCAGTAGCAAAAGTAGTAGTAGCAGTAGTAGTAGTAGTAGTAGTACATGCAGTTGTGGCAACAGCTGAAGTAGTAGTAGTAGTAGTAGTAGTAGTCGTAGCAGTACCAGTAATATGAGTAGGAGGAGTAGTAGTAATACTTGCAGCCGAAGTAATTGTTGGAGTTGTTTTAAGAGTCAGAGTAGAAATAGTAGTAGTAGTTGTAGTAGCAGTAGTACTAGTAGTAGTAGTTGTAGTAGTAGTAGTAGTAGTAGCAGTCGCATTAGTTGTAGTACAAATAGTAGTAGTAGCAGTAGTAGTAGCAGTCGCAGTATCTGTAGTACAAATAGTAGTAGTAGTAGTCGTTGTAGTTGCAGTAGTAGTAGTAGTAGAGGTAGTTGTAGTAGTAATTGTAGTAGTAGTAGTAGTAGTAGTAGGAGTAGCAATAGTAGCAGGAAGAGTGTTAGTAGTAGTTGTTGTGGAAGTAGAAGTACAAGTAGTTGTTGCAATTGCAGTAGTAGTGGTGGTTATTGTTGTAGTAGTAGAAGTAATTGCTATAGTAGTAGCAGTAGGAATAGTAATAGTAGCAGTAAAAGTAGTAGTAGTAGTAGTAGCAGCAATAGTAGTAGAACTAGTAGCAATAGTAGTTGTAGTAGTAACAGGAGGAGTAGGAGGAGGAGGAGGAGGAGGAGAAGTTTTAGTAGTTGTAGTAGTAGTAGTAGTAATAGTAGTAGTAGTAGTAGTATTAGTAGTAGTTGTAACTATCATTGCAGTAGTCGCTGTAGTATTTGCAGTAATATTTGTGTTAGTAGTAGTAATAGTGGTAGTAGTAGTAGTAGTGGTAGTAGTAGTAATAGTAATAGTAGCAGCAGTAACAACAACAGTAGTAGTAGTTATTGTAGTAGTAGTAGTGGTATTCGCATTCGTAGCAGTAGTAGTGGCATTCGTAATCGTAGTAGTAGTAGTATCGGTAGTAGTAGAAGTAAAAGTAATAGTATGAGTGACAGTAGTAATTTTAGTAGTGGTAGTAGTAATAGTAATAGAAGTAGTAGTAGTCATAGTAGTAATAGTAATAGGAGTGGTAGTTGTAGTAGTAGTAGTAGTAGTGGTGGTAGTAGCAATAGAAGTAGAAGTGGTATTGGTGTAAGTAGTAGTTGTAATAGGGGTAGGAGCAGAAGCAGTTGTAGAAGTAGTAGTATTAGTAGTAGTAGTAGCTATAGAAGGAGTAGTAGTAATAGAAGAAGTAGGGGTGGGAGTAGTAGTAGCAGCAACAGGAGGAGTTGTAGGAGTAGGAGTAGTGGTAGAAGTAGTAGTGGTAGCAATAGCCATAGTTGCAACAACAACAGCAACAACAACAGCAGCAGTAGTTGTAGAAGTAGTAGTAGGAGTAGTATTAGTAATATAAGTTGCAGGAGTAGAAGTAGTAGGAGCAGTAGTAGTTATAGTAGTCGTAATATTAGTAGTAGTAGAAGTTGGAGCAAGAGTAGTAGCAGTAGTAATAGTAGAGGTTGTAGTAGTATTAATAATAGTAGCTGCAGCAGCAGCAGCAGCAGCAGAAGTATTAGAAGTAGTAGTAGTTGTAGTTTTAGTAGAAGTAGTAGTAGGAGGAATAGTAGTAGTCGTAGTTGCAGTAGTTCTTGTAGTTGTAATAGTGGGAGTACTAGTACTTGTAGTAGTAATATTTGTAGTAGTAGTAGCAGTAGTAATAGTAATACTAATAGTAGCAGTAGTAGCAGTAGTAATAGTAATACTAGTAGTTGCAACAGCAACAGTAGTAGCAATAGTAGTAATACTACTAGTAGTAGTAGAAGTAGTAGCCGTAGTAACATTATTAGTAACAGCAGCAGCAGTAGAGGCAGTTGTAGCAGCCGAAGTAGTAACTGTAATGGTAGCTACAACAGTAGTAGTAGTACTTGAAGTTGTAGTAGGAGAAGTAGTAATGGTTGTTGTAGTAGTAACAGTAATGGTAGTAGTAGTAGGAGTAGTAGTAATAGCAATAGCAGCAGTTGTAATCGTCGAAATAGTAGTATTTGTATTAGTATTGGTAGTAGTAGTAGTACTAGTAGTAGCAGTAGAGTTGTAGTTTTATTCATACTAGTAGTAGTAGTTGTTGTTGTTGTAGTAGTAGTAGTTGTAGCAGTAGCAGTAGCAGTAGTTGTAGTAGTGGTAGTGCTAGTAGTACAGAAGTAGTTGTTGTTGTGGTTGTAAGACTAGTTGTAGTAAGACTTATTGTAGTAATAGTAGTAGTAGTAGTAGCAACAGTTGCAACAGTAGTAATACTAGAGGTTGTCGTAGTTGCAGCAGCCACAGCCGGAGTACGAGTAGCAGTAGTAGGATCAGGAGGAGTAGAAGTTGTAGAAATTGTAGGATTAGGTGTAGAAGTACTAATTATCGTAGCAGTAGTAGCAGTACGAGTAGAAGTGGTAGTAGTAGTAGTAGGCATAGGAGTTGTAGTAGTAGTAGCAAAAGTTGGAGTAGTAGTAGTAGTAATTCTTCTGTTGTTACTACTACACCTACTATTTCTCTTACCACTAACACTACTACTACGACTTCTACAACCAACACTACTGCCACTACTACTACTACCACTATCACTACTACTACTTCTAGAACTACTACAACTGCTACTACTACAACAACAACTACTGCTGCTGCCGCTGCTACTACTACTACTACTACTATTTTTATCGCTACTGCTACTACTTCTGATACTACTACTACTGTTGCTACTATAAATACCGCTACTACTATTATAGCCACTGCTACTACTACTACTTCCCCTCCTACTACTACGTCTACTACTACTTCGCCTACTACAACAACTACTACTGCTGCTCTTACACCGGCTACCACTATACCACCCCTGCGATTACTACAACTACAAATGCTACTGTTATTACTATGGCGGATACTGCTATGGCTGCTAGTACAACTACTACAACTACTACGGCTATTACTACTGCTATTAATACTTCTAGGGCTTCAACTATTACTTCTTCTTCTACTACTATTATTACGGCTACTGCGATGACCACTCGTACAACAACTAGCACTACTACTACTACAACAACTACTGCTACAACTGCTACTACTACTACTCCAACTACCACAACTACTAACACTCCCACAACTACTACTATTACTACTAGTACTACGACTACTACTACTACTATTACTACTACTACTCCTACTACTATTACTAATACTACTACTAATACTAGTATTACTTCTGCTGTTATTGCTGCTACTATTAGTACTATTAACGTAACTACTACAAATGCTATTATTAATACTACTACTACTCCTACTGCTACGGCCACTCCTTCTACTACTATTACTGCGGCTATTGCTACTACACCTATTACTGCTGCGACTACAACTCATGCTGCTGTTACTGCTACTACTACTACAACTACTATTCCTACTACAGCTACTACTACCACTAATATTACAACAACTACTACTGCTAGTACTACTACACTACAGAGCTACCACTACTACTACTAATACTAGTATTACTACTATATGTGCGACTATTGCCAGTACTATCACTACTACTACTACAACTAATGCTACTATTAGTACAACTCCTACTACTGCTACAGCTACTACTGCTACTACTAATATTACTACTACAACTATAACTAATGCAATGATTACTACTACTACTGCTGCTGCTACTGCTGCAACTACTACTACAACTACAACTACTCCTTCTACTACTCTTGCTATAGCTACTACTACTAGTACTACCACTTCAAATACTATTACTACTACAAGCACTAGTACTACAACAACTACTACTATTACAAATCCTATTCAGACTCCAACTCCAACTCCAACTACTACTACTACTACAACAACTACTACAGCTACTACTGCTACATCCACTACAGCTACTACTAATGCTACTGCTGGTACTAATACAACCACTACTGTTACTACTACTACTGCTGCTATTACCATTACTACTGCTACTAGTACTACTACTTCTACTACTACAACTACTACTCCTACTACTACTATTGCTACTACTGCAACTACTATACCTACTCAACTGCTTCAACTACTGCTACTTTGACTAGTACTACTACTACTACTACTACTACTACTACTTCCACGACTACCACTACTACTACTACTGCTACTACTCTGACTACTACTACTGCAACAATAACAACAATAACTACTACTACTAGAATATCTACTATACCCAGTCCTACTCCCATTTCTGTTACTACTATTATTTCTATTACTACTACTCCAACTACTACTATTGCTGCAGCTAATACTACTCCTACTCCAACTCGTACAGCTACTAAAACAACAACTACTACTCCTACTCCAACTCCCACTACAACTCCTACTACTAATCCAACTCCAACTCCAACTACTACTACTAATACCACTACTACTACTACTAATACTAACACTACTAATACTACTACTAATAATACTACTATCACTACTACTGCTGCAATTGCTACGACAACAACTACTACTCCTATTACTGCCACTACTACTACGACTAGAATTACTATGCCTACTACAACTGCTACTACTACTGCTATAACTACTACTACTACTATACTACTACTGGTACTCCTACAGCAACTACTACAACTACTATAACTACCGCTACTACAACTGCTACTACTACTAATACTTCTACTACTACTTCTACTACTTCTAATACAACTACTAATACTACTACTCCTTTTACGACGATAACTACTATTATTGTTACAAATACTACTACCACAACTACTACTATTCCAACTAATATTGTACTACTGCCGCTACTAATACTAGTCCTACTACTACAACTATCGCCACTACTATTCGTACTCCAACTCGTATTGCGACTACTACTATACCAACTACTACTGCTACAACGACTACTACTGCGACTACTTCCACAACTACCACTGCTACTACTTCCACGACTACCACTACTGCTACTACTTCCACGACTACCACTACTACTACTACTACGGCTTCTACTACTACTACGGCTGCTACTACTACTACTCTCTGACTACTACTATTGCAATAATAACAACAACAACAACAATAACTACAATAACTATTATTCCCAATCCTACTCACATTTTTGTTACTACTACTATTTTTACAACTACTACTCCTACTAATACTACTGCTACAGCTACTACTACTCCTACTACAACTCCTACAGCTACTAGAACAACAACAACAACTACTCCTACTCCGACAACTACAACTACTGCAACTACTACAACAACTACTACTACTCCTACTACTATAATTATTACTACTACAACAACTACTATGCCTACTATGACTTTGACTACTACTACTACAACTGCTTCTACTACCACTGCAGCTACTACTACAATAATATTGCTGCTATTGTTATAGCTACTACTACAACTACTCCTATTACCACCACCACTACTACTACTCCTATTACTACCACTACAACTGCTACTACTACTAATATTGCTACTACTACTTCTACTACTACAGTACAATTGCAAATACTACTACTCCTTTTACGACGGCAACTACTACTACTATTACGAATAATATGACAACTACTATTCCTACTAATACTATACTACTGCTGCTACTAATACTAGTCCTACTACAACTGCTGCTGCTACTACTATTTGTACTGCAACTCTTGCTACTACTACTACACCTACTCAAACTACTACTACTCCAACTACTACAATTCCAACTACTACTACTACCACAACTACTACAATGACTACTCCTCTTACTGACTACCACTACTCCAACTACTACTACTAGTACCACTCCTACTCCAACCCCTACTACTACAGCTGTTGCTATTGCCACAAGTACTAGGACTACTATTGCTATTACTATTACTATTACTACCACCACCATGACAACAACTACTACTACTGCAACTACTGCTACTACTACTACTGATCCTGCTTCTCCTACTACTCCTATTACTACTACTGCTATTGCTACTATTGGTACTACTACTACTGCTTCTGTTGCTCTTGCTACTACAGCTATTCTGGCTCCTACTACACCAACTACTGCTGTTGCTACTATTATTACTACTACATCTACCACTGCCCCTGCTACAACTATTGCTACTACTCCTACTCCTGCTACTACTGCAACTGATTCTATTATTATTGTTACTACCTGCACTACTGCTACTACTATTGCTACAACTATCGCTACTACTACTTCTACTACTACTATTACTGTTGCTGCTGCTTCTACTACTACTACTGCCACTGCTACAACAACAACAACTACTACTATTGCTGGTACAACTGCCACAATTGTTGCTGCTACTATTGTGCTACTACCACAACCACCACGAATACTACTACTACTAATACTACTACTCATACCACTACTACTAATATTAGAACTACAGCAACAACAACAACAACAACTACTAAAACTACTACTACTACTACTTCTACTACAACAACTGCTGCTGCTTCAACTGCAACTACTACTACTACTAATGCAACTACTAGTACTGCTACTTCAATTGCTACTTCAACTGTAGCTACAACTACTACTGCTACAACAACTGTTACTACTGCTGCTCCTACTACTACCACCACCTCTACAACTACTGCTAATACTACTCCTACTACTACTATTACAACAACTACTCTTACAACTACTGCCACGACTGCTACTACAACAACAACAACTACTACTACTACTACTACTACTACTATGACTTCTACTACCACTGCTATTGCTACTACGATGACATCTACAACTACTACTACTTCTGCTTCTACTTCTAATACTACTACTATTACTACTACTACTGGTACTGCTACTACTACTATTTCTCGGACTACAACTACTGTTATTGCTACTACTACCCTACTCCAACCCCTATAGCAATTGCTATTCCTACTCAAACTCCTACTACAACATCTACAACTACTGTTACTACTTCTACTACTACTACTATTACCACTACTACTAATACTATTGCTACTACTATTACTACAACAACAACAACTACTACTACTACTCCTGCTGCTGCTGCTACTACTACTACTACTAAAAATAGTACTACTGCTACTGCTACTCCTACTACAACTATAACTACTACTAGTTTTACTACCACTACTTCGACTGCTACTAGTGCTACTACAACAACAACTGCTTCAACTAGTACTACAAATACTACTGCTACAATTTCTACAGCGATAGCTACTACTACCACCTCGCCTATTGCTACCCTGACTACCACTACTATTGCTCCTACTAATAATGCTATGACTACTACTACTATTCTTACTCCTAATTCTACTGTAGCTACTACTACCACTACTATTGCTAGTACTACTCCTACTCCAACTCCCACTGCTACTACTACTACTACTGCTACTAATATCCCTACTCCTACTAATACTACTATGACCACTGCTACCACCAATGCTACTAGCACTATTGCAACTGCTACTATTCCTACTACCACTCCAACTCCAACCCCAACTACTGTTGCTGCTACTGCTACTGCTACTTGTATAATAACTACTACTACTACTAGTACCATAACAACAACTACTACTACAACAACTATTTCTGCTACTACAATTTGTAATACTACTACTACTGCTACTGCTACTGTTGCTACTATGGCTTGTACTGCTACTGCTATTACTACTACTACTACTGATCATGCTTCCCCTACTGCTGCTATTACTACTATTCCTACTGCTACTACTACTTTTGATCCTACTGCTCTAGCTACTATTACTACAACCACTACTATTGCTACCGCTAGTACTGCTAGTATGGATTCTGCTGCTACTATTACTACTACATCTGGTACTAATGCATCTACTACTACTGCTGCAGCTGCTACTACTGCTACTGTTGCAACTACTACTATTGCTACTACCACTACTACTACGACAACTGCTACTGCTACTACTACTACCACGACAACTGTTACTACTGCGGCTGCTACTGCAACCACTATGGCTACTACTACAGCTGCTACAATTGCTGCTATAACAACTGCTACTGCTACAACTGCTTCAACCAATGCTAGGGCTACTACTGCACTACTACTACTACTACTACCACCACCACCACCACCACCACTACTACTACTGTTGTTGTTGCTACAACTACTATTGTTATTGTTGCTGCTACTACTGTTGCTGCTCCAACTACTCCTCCTACTACTAGAACTACTAGTACTACTACTACTGTTATTATTGCTACTTCTACTTCTATTACTACTACAACAACTACTACACCTTCCACTTCTGCTACTGCTGCTACCGCTGCTAATTGTCATACTCCTACTACTTCCCATAACACTACTGCTGCTGCAACTACTCCTACTGCTACTTTAACTACTATTATTACTACCACAGCTACTACAACAACTGCTACTACTGCTGCTACCACAAGTACCACTACTACTACAAGTACTAGTACAATAATAACTACACCTACTACTACCACTTTACTACTACTACTACTAGGATTTATTTTGCTACCACTATTGCTACTACTACTTTTTCTACTGTTGTTGCTACTACTACAATTACTTCTACTACTACTGCTATTACTACTACTAATACTGCTACTACTAGAACTACTTCTACTACTATTGCTACAACAACAACTACAACAACTAGTACTACCACCACTACTACTACTACAACTACTGCTACTACTACTACTACTACTACACCTACTACTATTGGTACTACTAATACGCCTACGGCTGCTGCTATTACTACTAATACTACTACTACTTCAACTATCACTCGAACTGCTAGAGATACTCACACAACTACTATGACATCTACAACTACTACACCTACTACAACTATTACTACTACTTTTGCTACAACAACTACAACTACTATTAGAAGGACTACTACTACTACAACTACTTCTGCTTCTACTACTAGTTTTAATACTCCTATTACTACCACTACTACTACTACAACTACAACTAGTACTACCACTACTATTTCAACTACTGCTACTACAACTCATACTCCAACAGCTGCTACTCCTACTACTATTACAACTTCTACTCAAACAACTCCTACTCCTACCATAAGTCCAACTCCAATTCCGACTCCCACTACTACTCGTACTACTACCACTACTACTACAACTACTACTACGACCGCCCCTACTACAACCCGTACTACTACTCCTGCTAATACTATTCGTACTGCCACTACAACTACAATTACTACTACTAGTTCAACTACTAATGCTGCTGCTGCAAGTACTTCTGCAACTGCCACTTCTTCTAGTACGAATACTACTACCACTACAACAAATAATACTATTACTAGTACTTCCACTACAACCACTACTACTATAACTCCTCCTCCTAATCCCACTACTAGTTCGACTGCTACTACTACCAACCCAACTACTACTCATGCTTAAACTCCTACTCCTACTATTAAAACTACTACGACTACGAGTACTACTGCAACAACAACTACTACTACTACTTCTCTTACTGCACTACTTCTACTACTAGTTCTACTACTCCTACTACTACTCCTCCTCCTAACACCTCTACTACTACAACTACAACAACTACTACTAATACTACTACAACTACTACTCCTACAACTATTACTGCTCCTCCTTACACACCTACAACTTCAACTACTACTACTCCCACTACTACTACTACTACTACTACACTCCTATAACAACAACAACAACTATTACTACTACTACTGCTACCACTACTACTACTACAATAACTACTACTACTATTACTACAACTCCCACTTCTACAACTACTACTGCTGCTACCACTACTACTACCACTACTCATACTAATACAACTACTCCAAACACTGCTACTACTACTACTGCCACTACTACTACTACTACTACTACTTCTACTATTGCTACTACAACAACAACAACAACAACAACAACTACTACTACTACTACTATTACTACTACTACTACTACTACAACAACAACAACAACAATAACAACAACAACAATAACAACAACAACTACTACTACTACTATTGCTGCTGTTGCTGCTGCTAAAGCTATTGCTACAACAACTTCTGCTACTACGAAGACTACTACCACTACTCCTACTACTACAACTGCTACTGCTACTACTAGTCCTACACCAACTCCTCCTACTACTACAACTCATAATACTACTACCACCCCTACTCCAACTACTACCACTACTATCGCTACAACAACTACTACTACTACTATTACTACTACTCCCACTACTACTACTCCTCCTACTGCCACTAATACGACTACCACTCATACTAATACAGCTACTCCAAACACTCCTCCTCCTATTACTACTACTCCTACTCCTCCTCCTCCTACTACTACTACTATTACTACTACTACGACTATTTCTACGACTATTACTACTACTACTACTACTACTACTACTACTACTACAACAACAACAACAACAACTACTACTGCTCCTCCTCCTCCTCCTCCTCCTCCTTCTCCTTCTCCTACTCCTCCTCCTCCTCCTTCTCCTACTCCTCCTCCTACTACTACTACTACTACTACTTCTACTTCTACTATTAGTACAATTGCTACTACTAGAATTCCTACAACTACTAGTACTCCTACAACTAATACTAACATTACTACTACTACTACTACTACTACTACTACTACTGCAATTCCTAGTCGAACTCCTACCATTGCTACTACTACTACCACACCAACTCCAACTACTACTACGCTAAATACTACTCCTGCTCCAACTATTACTTGCACTATTGCTACTACTACTATCGCTACTACTACAACAACAATAACAACAACTATTGCAAATATTATTACTACTACTTCTTCTACTACTACTTCTACTAGTACTAGTACAATTGCTATAGCTACTAGTCCAACTACTATTACCACTAATACTAACACAACAACGACAACAACAAGTACTACTAAAACTAACACTCCTCCTTCTACTACCACCACTACTGCTACTACTACTACAGCTCCTACCACTACTGCTACTACTACACTCCTACTACTACTACAACTACTACAACTGTTGTTGCTGCTACTATGACTACTATTACTACTACTACTGCTACTACAATTAGGATTACTCCTACTACTACTACTCCACCTCCTCCTCATACAAATACCACTACTCCAAACACTCTAACTACTACTACTACTACTGCCACTGCTAATACTAATCCAACTACTACTTCTATTACTACTACTATTGTTGCTGTTGCTGCTTCGACTACTACTACTACTACTTCTAGTACTACTACTATTGTTGTTGCTGCTGCTTCGACTACTACTACTACTACTTCTACTACTACTCCAGCCACTACTACTACTACAACTAATACTATTCCTTCTACTACTACTGCTACTGCTGCTGTTAGTACACAATAGCTAGTACTACTACTCCTCCTATAACTACTACTATTACTACTACTGCAGCTCCTACTACTTTTGCTCCAATGACTATTACAACAACTACTACTACCACTACTACTACTACTTCAACTTCTACGACTTGTAACACTACTACTCCTACTAGTCCATCAACTACTCCTCCTCCTACTAATTCTACTACTACTACTATTCCTACTTCTACTCCTACTAGCGCTTCTACTCCCACTCCTATTACTCCTACAACAATTGTAACTACCACCACTACACCAACTCCTTTTGCAACTACTACTCCTTCAACTACTACTACCCATACACCAACTACTACAACTCCTATGACAACTACTACACCAACTTGTACTACGACCACTGCTACTACTTCTACAACTCTTAGTAGAACTACTACTACTACTACTACTACAACAACTACTACTACTGGTACCAACGCTACTAATACTAACACTACTACTACTGCTCGTACAACTACTACTTCCAACACTACTATTCCTACTACTACTCCTACTCCTACACCTACTCCGACTACTACTCCTACTACTTCAATAACAACTACAACTACTGCTTCTACTAGTATAATTACTACTACTACTATTACTAAAGTTGCGGCTACAACTACTCCTACTACTACTGCTCCGACTGTTACTGTTAATGCTACAACAACTACTACTGCTACTACTACAGCTACAATTACTGTGACCACTACTGCACTACTACTACTACTAGTACTAAAATTGCTATAATAATCACTACTACTACTACTCCTACTCATACACAAACCCATACTACTGCCCCTACTCGTACACCTATTGTTACTACTACTACGACTACTACTACGACTACCGCAGCAACTACCACTCCTACTCCAACTCCTACTACTACTACAGCTATTACCACAACTACTATTACTACTACTCCTACTGCTACTACTACTACTTCTACTAATACTCCTACTACTGCTGCTTCTGCTGCTACTACTGTTGCCACTACTACTCTTACTACTACAACAACAACTAGTACTACTATAACGACTACTCCTACTACTACTACTGCTCCTCCTCCTGCTACTACTGCCACAATTATAACTCATACTAATACTACTTCTCCAAACACTCGTACTACTACTACTACTACTACTACTACTACTACTACTGCAATTGCTACTACTACTACCACTATTACTACAACTTCTACTACTACTACTACTACTATTCCTCCTCCTACTACTACTACTACTACTACAACTTCTACTACACCTATTACTACTGCTACTACTACTTCTACTACTACTAGTAAGACTACTACTACATTACTACTACTACAACTGCTACTACTACTCCTTCCACTACTGCTACAACTACTACAACTATTACTACAGTAGCTGCTACTACTACCACCAAAAAAACAACTGCTAATGCTACTAGTTCTGCTACTACAACTTCTGCTACAACTACTTCGACTACTACTACTGGTAGTACTGCTACTGCTGCTGCTGCTACTACTACTACTACTACTACTACTACTACTACTATTACTACTACTGCTACTCCTCCACCTACTACTGCTACTACTAATGCCACTACTACAACTGATCCTACTTCTCCTACCATAGCAGCTTCGGCTATTCCTACTGTCATAACTGATACAAGGACTTCTGCTCTTGCTACTACTACTATTACTACTACTCCAACTGCTACTGCAACTAGTACGTCTCTAGCTGCTCCAACTGGGACTACTGCTACTATTAGTAGTACTACTGGTCCTAATGCTTCTACTGCTATGACTACTACTACTGCTACTACTACTACTACTACTACTACTACTGCCACTGCTGCTACTATTGCTACTGCTACCGCTACTACCGCTATTACTGCTGCTGCTACTACTACTACTACCACTACTGGTACTAATGCTGCTACGACAACTGCAACTACTACTATCGTCACTACTAGTGCTACTCCTCCAATAACTATTACTACTACTGTTGTTGCTGCTACCACTACAACTACTACTACTACCACCACTACAACTACCACAACAACTACCAATGCTACAACCACTGTGGCTATTACTGCACTATAACTACTACCATTACTACTACAACAAGAACAACAAATGCTGCTACCGCTGTTGTTGTTGCTCCTACTGCTGCTGCTGTACTACTTCTCATAATACAATAACTACTGCTACTACTACTGTTGCTACTATCGCTACTACACTACTACAACAACAACTCCTACTCCAACTCCCGTTATAACTTCTACTACTACTACTACGATTTATGCAACTACCACTACTACTACTACTACTGTTGCTACTGTTGCTACTACTACTACAACTAATACCACTACCACCACCACCACCACTACTACTACCACCACCACTACTACTACTAGTGCTACTTGTACTACTTTTACTACGACTACAATAGCTACTATGACTTCTACAACTACTACTAGTACTTCTGCTACTACTACTCCTACTCCAACTCCTACTACTTCTATAACTCCTACTAATCCTCCTACCCCTACTCCAACTACTACCACTACTACAACTAAAACTACTACTAATACTACAACAACAACTACTACTATTATTACTGCAATAACTACTACTATTAATTCTTCTACTACTTCTATTACTAGTCCAATTGCTACTACCACAACTCCTACTACTACTAGTACTACTGCTACTAATAGTAACACTACTACTATTACTACTACTAATCCTACTCCTACTACTACGCCTACTACTACCCCTACTCCTAAACCTATACCTACTAGTACTACTCATACTACTAATACTGCTACTACTACTGCAACTGATTGTCCTACTCCAACTCCAACTACTACTGCTGCTACTACTACTACTCCTACTGTTGCTGCTACTACTGCTACTACTACTCCTCCTCCTACTACTACTACAACAACAACTACTACTATTACAATTACTACTACTACTATTGTGACTATTCCTATTCCTAGTACTACTCCAATTACTGCTACTACTACCACTACTACTACTACTACTACTACTACTACTACAACTCCTACCCCTACCACGACTACAACCCCTACTACTACTCCTACTAATACTACTACTACTACTACTACTCCAACGCCTACTACTACTGCTACACCTACTGCTACTACCACTACTACAACTACTAGTACTGCTACTGCAACAATAACAACAACAACAACAACTGCTACAACTACTACTACAACTACTACAACACCAACTACTACTACTACTGTTGACGCTGCTGCTACTTCTACTCCTACTACTACTACTCCCACTATTACTACTAATACAAATAATAACACTACTACTGCTGCCGATACTACTACCACTACTACTACAACTACTACCGCTCCTATGACTTGTGCAACTACTACTACTACGACTAATACTACTACTACCACTACTATTTCTACTACTACGACAACCACTACTACTATTGTTGCTTTCACTACGACAAAAATAACAACAAATACCATTACTACTGCTACTACGATTACAACAAGTACTACTTCTGCAACTACTATTACTACTAGTACTTCTACTATTACTACTAATAATACTATAAATACTACTACTGCTACTGCTGATACTACTACTACTACTTCTGCTACTACTACTGATACCGCTGCTGCTCTAGGTTTTGCTATTACTACTACTACAAGAACTGCTGGTACTAGTACTGCTTCTATTATAACTACTACTACTATGGTTGTCACTACTACAACAACTCCCACTACTATTACTGCTGCTGCAACTACTGCTACAACTACTGCTACTGCTACTGCTACTACTCCTACCACTACTACTACTACTATTACTACTAGTACTACAACTACTTCTACTATGGCTGCTGCAGCTACTACTGCTACTACTACTACAACTACTGCTATTACTACTACTTCTACTACTAATATAACTACTTTTGCTACTGTTGCTACTACTACTACTCCAACTACTTTTCCTACTATACTACTCCTGCTACTACTACTATTGCTACAACTACTACTCATTCTACTACTATGACTACTACTATTACTCCTACTACTACTGCTGCTCCAACTACTGTTGTTGTTGTTGCTGCTACTACTACTATTATTACTATTACTATGACTATTGTTGTAGTTGTTGTTGCTAATACAACTACTCCTACTATAACTACTATAGCTACTACTGTCACTGCTCCTGCTGCTACTGCTACTACTATTGTTGGTGTTTTTGTTGTTGTTGTTGTTGTTGTTGCTACTACTAGTCCTACTTCTGCTACTACTACTGCTTCTACTACTACAACAACTACTAATGCTATTGCTTCTACTACTTCTACTACTAGTACTATTGGTACTTCTTTTGCTTCTACTACTATTGCTACTACTGCTGCTACAAATCCTACTGCAACTACTACTACTACTTTTGCTACTACTACTACTACTACTGCTGCTGTTGCTGCTACTACTTCTACTACTATTATTGCTACTACTACTGCTACTACTATTACTACTATTGCTATTACCATTACTACAGTTGTTACTACTACTACTACTACTATTACTTCTATTACTACAAATACTGTTGCTACTACTACTACTACTACTACTAATATTACGACCACTATCACTACAAGTACTTCTACTACTATTGCTAGTACTACTACTACTCCTCCTCCTCCTACTACTGCAATTACTACTGTTGTTGCTGGAACTATTGCAACTACCACTACTCCTATTACCACTATTGCTACTACTTTAACTACTACAATAACAACAACTACTACTCCTATTAATACTACTAGTTCTACTTTTACTGCTACTATAGCTACTAATTCTATTTCTACTCCTACGACTCCAACTATTACTACTCCTACTACTATTTCTACTACTACTACCACTTCTCCTATTACTACCCCTACTCCTACACCAACTCCTATTACAACAACTACTACTAGTCTACTACTACTACTACTACTTCTTGTATGACAACTCCAACTACTACTACTGCTACTCCTGCTTCTATTACTACTACGATTACTAATACGTCTATTGCAACTATTACTACTACTACTTGTCCTACTCTAACTTCTACTACTTCTATTGCTACTAGTCCTACTACTCCTACTACTATTGCTACTACTACTCCTAATCCAACTCCTACTACTGCTACTATTCCTACTACTACTACAACCCCAACTCCAACTACTACTGTGCCTAGTACTACTCTTACTCCAACTCCTAGTAGTAGTAGTAGCAGTAGTACTAGTTGGAGTAGTAATGATAGTAGTAGTAGTAGTATTAGTAGTAGTAGTAGTAGTAGCAATATCAGTAGTAATAGTGGTATGAGTAGCAATAGTTGTGTTAGTAGATCTTGTAGTAGAAGAAGTAGAACTAGCAGTAGTAGTGGTAGGATGAGGAGGAGAAGTAGCAGCAGTCATAGGAATAGATGTAGGAGTAGGAGTAGTAGTTAGCGTTGTCCTCGTAGTAGTAGCAATCATAATAGTAGTAATGCATTGCTAGTAGTAGTAGTAGTTGAAGTAATAGTTGTAGTTGTAGTAGTAGCAATAGTAGTAGCGGCAGTAGTAGCCGCAACAATTGTATTAATAATAGAAGTAGTTGCAGGGGGGAGTAGTAGTAGTAGTAAAAATAGTAGTAGTAGTAGTAAGTTGTAGTAGTAGTAGATGTGGTAGTAGTAGTATTAGTAGTTGTCAATGGAGTAGTCGCAGTAGTAAGAGTAGTAGTAGTAGTAGCAGTAGTAGTAAAAGCAGTAATAGTAGTAATAGTTGTAGCAGTAGTTGTAGTATTAGTAGCAGTAGAAGCCGTAGTAGTAATAGTAGTACTAGTAGCAGTAGTAGAAGCAATAGTATTAGCGGTGGTAGCTGTACTAGTACTACTAGTAGTAGTAGTATTAGTAGTAGTAGCAGTAGCAGTAGTAGTTGTTGTAGTAGTAGTAGTGGCAGTAGAAGGAGAAGTAGCAATGATAGTTGTAGTAGCAGTATTAGTAGTAGCAGTAGCTGTAGTAGCAGTCGTAGTAGAAGCAGGAGTAGTAGCAGTAGTAATAGTAGTATAAAAAGTTGTAGCTGAATTTGTAACAGTAGTAGTAATAGTAGTAGTAGCAGCAGTAGTAGTCTGAGTTGTAGTAGTTGTAGTATTAGGAGTAGTGGTAGCAATTTTAGTAGTTATTGTAGTAGTAGTAGTAATAGCAGTAGTTGTTGTTCAATCAGCATAAGTACTACCAGTAGTAGCAGTTGGAGTATTAGCAGTTCAAAAGTAGTGGAAGAAGTAGCAGTGAAATTAGTAGAAGTAGTAGTCGTAGTAGTAGCAATAGTAGTGGTAGCAGAAGTTGCAAGAATAGCAGTAGTAGTAGTAGTAGTAGAAGAAGTAGCAGTCTAGCAGCAGTAGTTGTTGTTGTTGTTGTAGTAGTTGCAGGAGAAGTAGAGCAGTGGCAACTACAGTAGCAGTAGTAGTAGAAGTTGTAGTAGAAGTAGCCGTAGTTGTTGTAGTAGTAGTGGGATTAGTTGTTGTTGTTGTTGGGCAGTAGTAGTAGCAGTAGCAGTAGTTGTTGTATTAATAGCACTAGTTGTAGCAGTAGTAGCAAAAGTAGCAGTTGTAATAGTAGTTGTAGTACTATTAGAAGTAGTAGAAGCAGTAGTAGCAGTGACTATGGTAGAAGTAGTAGTAATAGTATTAGTTGTAGTAGCAGCAGTAGCAGTAGTACTAGCAGTAGAAGTAGCAGTAGCTATATTAATTATAGCAATAGTAGTACTTGTTGTTTTTGTATTGTAGCTGTAGCAGCATTAGTAGTAGTAGCAGTAGCATTAGTCCTTGTTGCAGTCACAGCCATAGTAAGAGAAGTAGTAGCAGTAGTCGTTGTAGTAGTAGGAGTAGTACTAATAGTACTAGTAACTATAGTTGCACTAGGATAAGTAGTAGTAGTCGTTGTAGTAGTAGTAGTAGTACTAGTAGTTATAGTAGTAGAAGTAGTTGTAGTAGTAGCATTTTAGTAGTAGCTGCTGTAGTAGTAGTAGTCGTAGTAGTAATAGTAATAGTAGAAGTCGTAGTAGTAGTGGTAGTATTAATTGTAGGTGTATTAGTTATAGTAGTAGTATTAGTAGCAGAAGTAGGAGTAGGAGTAGTATACGTTTTAGTAAGGGCAGTAGTAGTAGCAGTAGTAGTAAAAGTAGTAGTGGTAGCAGTAGCAATAGCTACAGTAGCATTAGTAGTAGAAGTAGTAGTACTAGTAGTTGTACCAATAGTAGCAATAGTAGTAGTAGTAATAGAAGTTGTAGTAGTAGTAGTTGTTGTTGTTGTTGTTGTAGTGGTAGTAGTAGTGGTAATAATAGTAATGGTAGTAGTAACTATTGTAGCAACAACAGTAGCAGCAATAGTTCCAGTAGGAGGGTAGTAGTAGTAGTAGTAGTAGTATTAGCAATACTAGTAGTAGTAATAGTGGTATTAGTTGTTGTTGTTGTTGTTGTAGTAGTAGTAGTAGTAGTAGCAGTAGTATTGGTAGTAGTTGTAGAAGTTGTAGTGTAATAGTAATAGTAGTAGTAGTAGCATTAGTTGTAGCAATAGTAGTACTAATAGCATTAGTGGTAGAAGTAGCAGTAGTTATCATAGTGGTAGAAGTCATAGTAGTAGTTGTAGCATCAGTAGTAGCAGTAGCAGTAGTAGTTGTTATAGTAGTAACCGTAGTAGCATTAGTAGTTGAAGTAGAAGTCATAGTAGTGGTTGCCATAGTAGTAGTAGTAGGCGCAGTAGCTGAAGTAGTAGCAGCAGCAATAGTAATAGCAGTAGCAGTAGCAGTATTAATAGTTATAGTAGGAATACTAGTAGTAGCAGTAGTAGTAATAACAATTGTATTAGTTGGAGTAGCAATTATAGTTGTAGCAGAGGTGGTAGCAGTTGTAATAGTAGTAGCAGAAGTAGTAGTAGTAATAGAAGCAGTAGAAGTTATAGTAGTCATATTAGTAGTAATAGTGACCATAACAGTACTAGTAGCATTAGTAGTTGTAGTGACACTAGTAGCAGTTGCAGTAGCAGTAGTTGTAGTAGTAGTAATAGCCCTAGGAGTAGTGGTAGTTGTAGTTGTAGTAGTTGTTGTTGTTCTAGCAATAGTAGAAGTAGTAGTTGTAGTAGTAGTAGAAGTAGTACTCGTAGCAGTAGTAATTTTAGTGGCAATCAAATTAGTGGTAGCAAGAGTGGTAGTTGTAGTAGTACTAGCAGTAGCAGTTATTGTTGTTGTTGTTGCAATAGTAATAGTAGTAGCTGTAAGGGTTGCTACTACTATTGCTATTTCTACTACTACTTCTACTACTACTACTACTACTACTACTACTACTACCACCACTACTACAATTGCTGCTGCTACTAGTACTATTACACCTAATACTACTAATACAATTACTACTACTGCTACAGCTACTACTAATATTATGACTACTAATGCTATAGGTACTCCTACTACTATTACTACTACTACTAGACAACAACTACTCCTACTACTGTAATTACTACTATTATTGCTATTACTATTGCTATTACCACTACTGCTACTACTACTACTACTTCTCCTGTTACTACTACTAGTTCTACTATTACTGCTACTGCAGCTACTATCTCTATTTCTATTCCAATGACTCCTACTACTACCACTCCTACTACTACTACTACCACCACTTCTTCTATTACTACCCCTACTTCTGCACCAACTCCTATTTCAACAACAACTACTACTACTACTACTATTACTACCACTACTTGTACCACAACTCCTACTACTACTATAACTACCCCTACTTCTATTACTACTGCTGCTACTACTACTACTTCTATGACTACTACAGCTGCTACTATTACTATACTACTGCTACAACTTCTATGACTAGCACTGCTACTATTCCAACAACTCTTACTATTACTACTATTAGTAATACTACTACTACAACTACAACTACTTCAACTACTCCTACTGCTACTACTACTACTCCTACTGCAACTACTACTACTGCTTTTGCTACTACTACTTCTACTAAAACTACTACTACTATTACTACTTCTACTTCTACTACTACTGCAGCAACTACCAGTACTCTTACTGCTACTACTACTCCTCCAACTACTACTCCTACTACTACTACTACTACTACAACGTCTACTGTTGCTGCTGCTGCTGCTGCTACGACGTCTACTACTACGACTCCTCCTCCTACTAGGTCTACAACTACCACTCCTACTACTACTACTGCTACTACAATGACTACTATTACTACTACTACTGCTACTACTCCTACAACTACTACTATGGCAACTACTACTACTACTACTACTACTACTACTACTACAGTTGCTACTACTACAGCTACTAATATGCCTATTGCTACTAATACTACAACTACTACTACTAGTACTACTAATATTACTACAAGTATAGCTACAAGTACGTCTAGTGCAATTACCACCACCACTACTACTACTACTACTAGTACTCCTACTACAGCTATTAGTACAATTATTATTTACTACTATTGCTACTATTACTATTGCAACTATCACTACTACTACTACTACTACAGCTACTACTAATACTATTACTACTCTTGCAGTTACTAATAGTTCTACTATTATTGCTACTACAGCTTAGTAATTCTATTTCTACTCCTGCTACTTCTACTACTACTACTCCTCCTCCTCCTCCTCCTCCTCCTACTACTACTACCACAACAACTGCCCCTACTACAACCCCTATTGATGCACCAACTTCTATTACAACAACTACAACTACTACTACTATTTGTATTGCTACTACTACAACTTCTAGTATAACAACTTCTAGTACGACTACACCTTCTACTATAGCTAGAAGTACTACTTCTACAACTACTGCTACTATTGCTACTATAGTGCTACTACTTCTACGACTACGACTACTACAATAACTATTACTGCTGCTGTTGCTGCAACTGCAACATTTTTTACTACAACTACTGATACTTTACCACTACTACTACAACTACTAGTACTAGTACTTCAACTACTACTACTACTACTACTACTACTAGTACTAAGACTACTACTACTACTATTACTATTCCTACTCTGACTTCTACTACTGCTACTAGTACTACTATCCAACTACACCACTACTATTGCGACTACTACGACGACTAACTCTACTACAGTACTAACCCCTACTTTCCAACTACTACTATGCCTACTACTACTCCTACTCCAATTCCTACAACTACTTATGCTACTACTACAACATCTACTACAATAACAACAACTACGACTACAATCACTACTACTACAAATACCACTACTAGTACTGCTAATAGTAACATGCCTACTCCTTATACTACTACTACTACTACTACTACTACTACACCTAATACTACTACAACTCCTAACCCTCCTAGAACTTCTGTTACTACCTGCTACTCCTAACACACCTACTACAACTACTGCTACTGCTACTACGATAACCACCACCACCACTACTACTACTACTATTATTACTACTCTTAACATTCCTACTACTCGTAGAACTACTTGTACTAATACTACCACTCCAAATACTCCTACTACTACTACTATTAGTAGAACTACTACCACCGGTACTAATACTATTACTACTACTGCTGCTGCTTTTGTTGATGCTACCACTACTACTAATTCTACAACTTCTACTACTAGGCCTACTACTACAACTAATACTACTACTACTGCTG
The DNA here is from genome assembly GCA_005019695.1 of Trichopus zeylanicus subsp. travancoricus. Classification (NCBI taxonomy): domain Eukaryota; kingdom Viridiplantae; phylum Streptophyta; class Magnoliopsida; order Dioscoreales; family Dioscoreaceae; genus Trichopus; species Trichopus zeylanicus. The sequence goes on along the minus strand of RXID01014458.1, from coordinate 19,083 downwards.
CTACTATTACTACTACTTCTACTACTACTACTACTACTACTAATGCTACTGCTACTCTTGAAACTACTACGATTGCTACTCCTACTGCAACTATTGCTTCTACTACTACACCTATTACTCCTACAACTACCGCTACTACGACTCGTATTACAAATCCTACTTCTAAACACTACTCCTTCAACTACTACCCCCATACTCCAAATAATACTACTCCTACTATGACTCTGACTCCTACTCCAACTCATACTACTAACATTGCTACTACTTCTACAACTACTAGTACAACAATAATAACAACAAGAACAACAACAACAAATACTACTACTACTACTACTAATACTACCAATACGACTACCACAACTCCAACTATAACTACTACAACAACTATTACTACTACTACTTATACTACTACTACTACGACTACTACTACTGCTACTAATACTAATAATAGTTACACTATTACTTCTTCTGCTACAACTACTACCACTAATACTACTACACCTACTACTCCTACTCCTACATCAACTACAACAACTACTCCTACTCCCTCAACTACAACAACAACAACAACAACTACCACTACTAGTACTATTACTACTACAATTATTACTACCGCTACTGCTATTACTATTGCTACTATTCCTACTACTGCACTATTACTACTACTACTGCTGCTGCTACTACTACTACTACTATTATTGTTGTTGCTACAACTACTACTCCTACTACTTCTCCTACTACTACAACTACTGTGACACTTACTAATGCTACTTTTCTATAACTGCCTCTACTTGTAATACCATGAGTACTACTACTGTAGCTTAAGCTACTAATGTTGTTGTTGCTACTACTACTACCACTAGTTCTATTGCTACTACTACTATTGCTGATGCTACTACAACATCTACTACTCCAGCTACTAATACTACTACTCCAACTCCAATTCCAACTCCTGAAACTACTCATACTACTACTCTTGCTACTGCTTTTACTACTACAACTACTAGTAGTAGCAGTAGTAGTAGCAATTGTAGTAGTAATAGTAGTAGTAGTAGTAGTATTAGTAGTAGTAGGAGGAGTTGTAGTAGGAGTAGTAGGAGTAGTAGTTGCAGTAATAGTAGTAGTAGTTGTTATCTTAACTATAGTAGCTGGAGTAGTAGTAATAGTAACAGCAAAAGCAATAATAGTAGTAGCAATAGCAGTAGAAGTAGAAGTAGTAGTAGTAGTAGTAGTATTAGTAGCAGTAATAGTAGAAATAGCAATAGTAGTAGTAGTAGCAATCGAAGCAGCAGTAGCAGTAGTAGTAGTCGTAGTAGTAATAAAAGTAGTATAGTAGTAGTAGTAGTAGTAGTAGTAGTAGTAGTAGTAGGAAAAGCCATAGTCGTAATAATAGTAGAAGTAGCAGTAGTCGTAGTTGCAAGAAAAGTAGTTAGAGTAGCAGTAGTAGCAGCAGTAACAGTAGTAGTAGCAATAGTAGTAGTAGTCGTAGTAGTAGTAGTAGTACTTGTTGTTGTGGTAGTGGTGGTAGAAGAAGTCGTAGCAGCTGTTGTAGTACTTTTAGTAATAGCAATAGTTGTAGCAGTAGTAATAGAAGCAACAGTAGTAGTTGTTGGAGAAGAAGAAGTAGTAGTAGTAGTCGTGGTGGTTTTAGTTGTACGAGAAGTAGTAACAGTAGTAGTAGTATAAGTAATTTTAGAAGTAGTTTTATTTGTAGCTGTAGTAGTAATAGTAGTATTAATATTATTATTATTATTATTATTATTAGTAGTAGTAGTAGTAGTAGTAGTAGTAGTAGTAGTAGTAGTAATAGTAATAGTAGTAGTAATAGTAGTAATAGCAGTAGTAGTATCAATAGCAGCAGTAGTAGTAGTAGTAGAAGTAAACCTAGTAGCAATAGTAGTAGAGGAATCAACATTGATAGTAATAGTAGCAGTAGTAATAAATGTAGTAGTAGTAGTACAAGTAGTAGTACAAGAAGTAGTAGTAGTAGTAGTACTAGCAGTAGCTGTTGTAGTATGAGAAGTAGTTAGAGTTGCAATAATAGTAGTAGTAGTTGTAGTAGTAGGAGAAGTAGCGGTAGTAGTTGTTGTGGTGGTAGTAGTAGTAGTAGTAGCAGCAGCAGTAGTAGTATTCTCTCTTCTGGGTTTTGAGTTCATCCTTTCTTCTAACTTCACACTTTCGCAACCCTTCCACCACCTATCAGAGCTTAGTTGCTCTCTTTCAATCTCTGAGCTTAGTTGCTCTTTCACAACCCTGGTATCAGAGCCTAGTTCCTTACCTGGCTTAAAACCTTCCATGGCTGAGTAGAAACCCCTTTCTAGGTACTCATCGGGGATGTGTGTGATGGTTTCTGACCTTATGGCCGTTGATAACCAGACCATAGCATGCCGAAAAATCCTGGATTGACCCCTCGGGTGGCACAGAGGCTGGACCTAATAAGTCCACCGCAAGGTCAATATTGGGAGAGAAGTAGGTATTCGTGGCCTTGGTGAGAAGGAGACTCAGGAATTCCTTACGCTGATCACGGTGTCTGAATTGCAAAAGGCCGCAGTGCGCGTAAATCTGCAAGAGGCAGTAGCCGCCAGTCGGATGAGCATGACAGATACTAGGGTAAGCGTCTGAAGTTGTTATAGTGCTCGTCTCTTGATCGATAAGGTAGGATATATACCTCACAGTCAGAACCCAGAGTACCTAGATCTTCATCAATTATTGTACACCTCCGGGTGAATGAACACGTTCCTTCCAGCCAAAACAACATCCTCATACCAAGAAGCCTTACAAGCTGTTGAACCCATAGAACACCCAACAGTTGGGTTCGTCAAACCCAGTGATTATACGAGTGTTTCAGCTCAAAATATAGCCCTTCTAAAGCAAAATAATACCCAAATCTAGCTTTTAGTCCAAATTGCTGAAGCCCTACGGGATATCCAAGCCGATATCCAGCTCCTCAGAAAGCAGAAAACAAAGAGTGACAGTCCAATTCTCCCAGAAACTCTACTCACAAAACTAGAGAATCTGTCCCTCCATCCTAAAACCAGGCCTCCCGAACCACGCGGGAGACTCCTTATTTTTAAAGACCCCTTGCTGATTTTGCAGGAGGAACAAGCAAAGCTAAATGGCAGCAGCAATCGTGTTGGAAAAAACGCCCCAGCCCCTGGTCGAAGACCAAATTCGGGGGTATAGGCGAAATCAGCGACGACTCTACACTGCACAGCAAGCAACACGACGGATCGTCCGTCGCTTGACGGGGCAACCTGCCCCTCAACACGTCTTAGAACAGCAACTGGACCCGCAGGAGAAATTGCGCCAATCCATGCGAAAACGCACGGCTATAGCTCCTACCGAAGTCCTTTATCATTCCAGAACAGATGATGAGCACCACCGAGTATACATCCACCGCTCGGAAGAGTCCATCAGTTGCGTCGGCGACGCACAGGTGGACCGGAACTTCATCCAAGATGACAGTTACCAACAGCTCAGAAAGAGCGGAATGAAGTTCATACACATTGGTGTTATGCAGGTACGCCTGCAGGTGCTCCATCGACACGAAGAAGGAACACTGGCGCTTGGCGTGTTCCGAGACAATCGGTGGCAGGGTGATAAATCACTAATTGCCACCATGGAAGTTGACCTCACGCAGGGGAGCCAATTAGTTTACATTATCCCCGATATTATGATGACTATTGGAGATTTTTGCAGGAATGTTCAAATCTCCATTCTAACTCGGGGCTATGATACATTGCACCATGGTGAGGCCAACTTACTCGTTACCCGAGGACTGATCGGAAGGCTGTCAAACACACCAAACGTGGCCTTTGCATATGAAGTCACAGGAGTCACTGACTATCTAGCAAGTCACGGTGTTCATGCCCTCCCTGGACGACGGTACTCGACGGCACAGCTGTGTGGGATAAACTGGCTCCTGAAGCCCCCTCAAATCCTGCCTATCCTGACACCCACCGAAGTGTCCAGTACGACACTCCTAGATGGAAGGATCTCACTCAGCTTCAATCATCATGCCTCTATTCCTGACACCACTGAGGATGAGATTGTTGCCATCCTCACTCAAGAAGAGACTCCAGATGAGACGACGGAGGAAGTTTGGGACACCTTGGGCGAACCAAGCGAAAAATATGACTATTATGTCAAGTATTCTGCTCCTCCGTCCTTCTTCACGCCCTTTCCAACCACACCAATAGGATGGGACGATCTGGAAGATGACCTACCAGGATAGCAGCCTGCCATAACAGGATGCAAGCAGCCTCAGCATCCGGCTCCTCGAAAGGTGATGCCAGCTAAGAAGTGGCGACGCCGCTTTGCCCAACAACAGCCAGCGAACGGGCATCTTACGTGGCGACCCAAAGGACGGGAGAGCCAGCGTCCCACTTGCGGAACCCATGCAGGAGATACACGCCCAGGGGCCTCTGTACTCCGGTCCATGGAACCTCTGCAGGAAGGGACTGGTGACAACACCCACCTTCTAGCCACGTGGCGTCTGACCAACCAAGAAGGCAACTCTGATGCTGAACATGACCCAGATGAGTATTGTGAGTATGTGCAATATTATACTTGTTTGGGAAATACAGATGGAGAAACAGAACTCGTTGCCACTTTAGAAGAAGAAGACTGGGGTATGGAGTATCCCCAGCGGGCACCACCGACACCACCTCAGCAAGCGAAGCCAATGGAGCGGCTTTGCTCCTCTTCCATTGTCTCCGAATACAGGCCCCCAGTGGAATCAACCATGGGCCCTGTTAACTACCCCCCAGCGGCGAGACCTACTGAGCCTGGTCCAAGCCAAGGACCAATCTTTGGCGACTACCAACCCAAGAATCTGAGGTTCAAAGCCAGGAATACCTCAGAATGGTGGAACCTCCCTTCTGCCCAGCAGCAATCAGGGGCTATCTTTGTTATGCCCCCCAGATTGGGCAATTCAGCGACGTCTTCATGCGTTGGGAGTCCATCACCAAAAATTCGGTGGCTCTACAGGGTTTCACAGATTCCCGGACAAAGACTGAATTTATTGAGAACTTGCTTGGGGAGTCTGAAAAGCTCGCCTGGATCCAGTGGAGGATGGCCTACCCCATGGAATACCAGCACCTGTTGGATCATGCAGATGGTGCTGACGGTACGCAGAACATCCTCTCACAGATTCGGACCATATTCGCCCTGGAAGATCCCTACCAAGGCTCAACACCAATGCAAGAAGAAGCCTACAGGGATCTGGAACGGTTATCCTGCCAGAATTTACGGGATATCGTTCCTTTCCTTAATGACTATATGCAGGTAGCATCTCGGACTGGCCGGTTATTCACTGGCCCGGAGCTCTCAGAGAAACTCTGGTCAAAGATGTCTGGCTCTATTGGCAAGAAAATCAAAGCAGCATTTGAAGCCAAACACCCAGGTAACACCATCGGAGTTTATCCCCGAGTCCTATTTACTTACAAGTACCTGGAAGAAGCATGCAAGGAGGCAGCCTTTACCCGGGCCCTCAAGGATTTGTCGTTCTGTCACGACATTCCAATCCCGGGGTATTATCAGCGACCCCAACGAAAGGTTGGCGTTCGGCGGTCGACAACCTACAAAGGGAAGCCACATCCTTCGCATGCCCGCATCGAGAAGAAGAAGAACCTCATCCGCAACAGGAGGTGTAGATGCTTTCTCTGCGGAGAAGAGGGGCATTTTGCCCGAGAATGCCCCAATGAGCGACAGAATGTCAAGCGCGTCGCCATGTTCGAGCAGCTTGACCTTCCTGCCGATTGCGAAATTGTGTCCGTTCAAGAAGGCGATGACCCTAGCGATGCCATCTATAGCATTTCTGAAGGGGAGGAGGACACGGCAATCTTACAGGAAGAAAAGATTGTCATGTTTCGGGAAGAAGACAGGACCTGGTGGATTGGCCCGACAGGAGGCTACCGCGCCATGGTCAAAGTTTCACAGCAACAGTACGAGTGTAGCCACACTTGGGAATTACATCAAGATGTGCCTGACGCTTACGAAAGATGCTCTTGCTGCCAGGCACCCTCCCAAAAGTGCTACCGTATGCACTACCCAAGCTGTAAGCTGACAGTATGCGGCAGATGCAGCTGGTACTACTTCAGCAAAAGAGTTCCAGTGGCCCAGACATCCCTTCCAAGGTATGAGCCCAATGACTTACTACTTGAACAACAAAATTACATTTCTACTTGTGAAAGGGAAAAGCGGCAGCTGCAAAAACAGCTCACTCTCGGCCGTGAAGAGAAGGAGGCCCTTCAACAACGCCTCCTCCTTGCCCAAGAGGAAAGCCATCACTGGCAACGTGAGTCTGAAAACTGGAGGCTGAAGCACAAAGAGCTCGAAAATACCACCATGGAGCTTGACCGCATGGTGCTCGAGCGAAGCGATTTGCAAAAGGAAATCCAAAAGCTCCAATGGGAAAAAGGAGCACTCAAGCAGCAGGAGGATGAGCCAGCGGATACCGACAACCTTAACGTGCTTCTCGTCGACACTACTCAGCGGCTCCTCTCAGCTGAAATGAGGGTGACAACACCACCCCGGCGGACGAAGAATATGCTCTACAACATTAAGGTGAAGTTCGATATTCCCCGTATAGTGCCATTTGAAGTCAATGCAATCCTTGACACAGGGGCTACAACCTGCTGCATTGACCAAGGAACGGCTCCTGCCAATGCCCTGGAGGACAACCCCTTCCTCGTGCATTTCAGTGGCATCAACTCCCGCACTTCGGCCAATAAAAAGCTTAAATTCGGCCGCATGATGATTGGGGAAAACGGCTTTCGGATCCCTTACACATATGCCTTCTCGATGAAGTTGGGGGAGGATATCCAGATGATCCTTGGCTGCAACTTCATCCGCGCCATGCAAGGCGGCGTCCGCATCGAAGGAAATCCGGTTACGTTCTACAAAAACATAACCACAATTCATACTCTCCCATCTGTACCAACTGCAGCAGCTATTGAAGAACTGGACCTAGATGAGGATGAGTACATTCAAATACAAGAGCTAGTGTAGTATGCAACGGACCAACAGCCATCACGGAGCTTCACCAGCAGCGTTGGCTCCCTGCTTGAAGAACTCAAACGCCAGGGATACATTGGTGAGGACCCACTGAAATATTGGTCCAAGAACCAGGTGCTCTGCCACCTGGATATCAAAAACCCGGATTTCACTATCGAAGATCGGCCCTTAAGGCATATTACACCACAAGCCAAGGCTACGTATGCAAAGCATGTGAAAGCACTACTAAATCTTGGCCTTATTCGCCCCAGCAGAAGCCGACATCGCACCACTGCAATCATTGTGAATTTTGGTACAACAGTTGATTCCCGAAAGGGCCAGGAGATCAAAGGCAAGGAGCGGATGGTCTTCAACTATCGGCGCCTAAATGATCTCACCAACAAGGATCAGTACAGCCTGCCTGGGATCAACACCATCTTACGGAAGGTAAGCAGAAGCCACATTTACTCAAAATTTGATCTGAAATCAGGTTGTCATCAAGTGGCTATGCATCCTGCCTCCGTGGAATGGACGGCATTCTGGGTACCAGAAGGCCTCTATGAATGGCTCGTAATGCCATTTGGCCTGAAAAATGCACCCGCCGTATTCCAACGGAAGCTGGACAGTTGCTTCAAGGGGACAGAAGACTTTATTGCAGTATACATTGATGACATTCTGGTCTTCCCCTCCTCTGAAGCGGAGCATGAACGACATCTGAGGGTCATGCTCCAGATCTGCCAAACCAATGGGCTAATCCTGAGCCCAACAAAGATGAAGATAGCAGTCTCGGAAGTAGAATTCTTGGGGACAGTACTCGGCAATCAGCGAATCAAGCTGCAGCCCCACATTATCAAGAAGATTGCAAACTTCCAGGAACAGGAACTGACCACCATGAAAGGCCTCCGAGCCTGGCTCGGGATCTTGAATTACGCCCGAAGCTATATCCCTAATCTAGGGACTCTACTCGGGCCACTCTATGCAAAGACAAGTCCTACGGGAGAAAGGCGCTAGAACTCCCAAGACTGGGACTTAGTCGCAAAAATCAAGGCCTTGGTGCAAAAGCTGCTGGATCTCGAATTACCTCCAGAAGCCATCTATATGATCCTTGAGACCGACGGCTGTATGACGGGATGGGGCGGAATTTGTAAATGGAAGCCCCAAAAGTATGACCCCAAGTCCATGGAGAAGGTATGTGCCTACGCTAGCGGCAGGTTCCATCCAATCAAATCCACCATGGATGCGGAACTCTATGCCGTCATGAATACGCTGGAAGCACTAAAGATTTACTACCTGGATAAGGCTGACTTGACTATTCGAACAGACTGTCAAGCAATCATAAGCTTCTTCAACAAGTCAGCTAACAACAAGCCGTCCCGCGTACGCTGGCTCGCCTTCACCGACTACATTACTGGCACGGGACTCGCCATCCAATTTGAACACATCAGCGGAGAGGATAACCAGCTGGCGGATACTCTCTCCCGCTTAATTACTTCACTTGTTATTTCAGGATGGCCTGCACCCGAAACTCTGGAAGGACTCAGCCTCGTAGCAACCCGATTACAGGAGGCACACCAGACACCCTCTCAGAAGGCAAAGGAGGAGCACTTGGCGGAAGCCCAAGCCTTGTGCTACAATATGAATCACAACTGCAGCTCCTACAGAGCCTTCCAATGTCCCTCGATACCTACGACCCCATCAGGCGGCGGCTTCAACAGCTGGAACGACAAAGTGCCCAGGAAGCACTTACGGCTGTTCGACAGTTCCGGGACCTCCATGCCCTGAAGCTATCCGAAGCCACAAAGCGCGCAGGACGCAAGACCACGGGCAACTTCTGGGCCCAGTGGCATCCTGTTGTAACCCAGATGGATGTCCAGCTTGAAACAGCAGTCAAACTCACAACTGACGCAGCCCAACGACTGCCTGCCTTCATGTTCTGAGCACAGCAGAAAGCCTGCGCAAGAAGAAAGCGGTAGCATTCGGCCCAACAAGCCAGCCCAAAGGGTCCAAAGTTGCTTGGACCAGACAGTCCAAAGAATAACCAGCCCGGCCCAGTCCAAAGGAAATCGTATCCTGATGGTGTAAAGTAAAGTTACTTTTATAAAGTAGCTTTTAGAAAAGCCACTTTATAAAAGAGACTTTTGTAAAGTAACTTTAGACTTTTGTAAATTAGCTTTAGGAAAGCTGCTTTTGAAAAGCAGCTTTAGCTTTTATAAAGTAGCTTTAGGAAAGCTGCTTTTGTAAAGGCAGATGCAATCTTATCGCATCTGCTAGGTGTAAGGCTTCCCTATAAAATGGGAAGCATATCATAGAACTGAATATAGAAGAATCACCGAAGAATTCTCTCTTCTGGGTTTTGAGTTCATCCTTTCTTCTAAATTCACACTTCCGCAACCCTTCCACCACCTATCAGAGCTTAGTTGCTCTCTTTCAATCTCTGAGCTTAGTTGCTCTTTCACAACCCTGGCGATATCGGATGAGCATGACAGATACTAGGGTGAGCGTCTGAAGTTCTCGGAGTGCTCGTCTCTTGTTCGATAAGGTAGGATATATACCTCACACCCTGAACCCAGAGTACCTAGACCTTCATCAATTGTTATACACCTCCCGGTGAATGAACACGTTCCTTCCAGCCAAAATAACCTCCTCATACCAAGAAGCCTTACAAGCTGTTGAACCCATAGAACAACCAGCAGTTGGATTCATCAAACCCAGTGACTATACGAGTGTTTCAGCTCAAAATATAGCCCTTCTAAAGCAAAATAATACCCAAATCCAGCTTTTAGTCCAAATTGCTGAAGCCCTACGGGATATCCAAGCCGATATCCAGCTCCTCAGAAAGCAGAAAACAAAGAGTGACAGTCCAATTCTCCCAGAAACTCTACTCACAAAACTAGAGAATCTGTCCCTCCATCCTAAAACCAGGCCTCCAGAACCACGCGGGAGACTCCTTATTTTTAAAGACCCCTTGCTGATTTTGCAGGAGGAACAAGCAAAGCTAAATGGCAGCAGTAGTCGTGTTGGAAAAAGCGCCCCAGCCCCTGGTCGAAGACCAAATTCGGGGGTATAGGCGAAATCAGCGATGACTCTACACTGCACAACAAGCAACACGGCGGATCGTCCGTCGCCTGACGGGGCAACCTGCCCCTCAACACGTCTTAGAACAGCAACTGGACCCGCAGGAGAAAGTGCGCCAATCCATGCGAAAACGCGCGGCTATAGCTCCTGCCGAAGTCCTTTATCATTCCAGAACAGATGATGAGCACCACCGAGTATACATCCACCGCTCGGAGGAGTCCATCAGTTGCGTCGGCGACGCACAGGTGGACCGGAACTTCATCCAAGATGACAGTTATCAACAGCTCAGAAAGAGCGGTATGAAGTTCATACACATTGGTGTTATGCAGGTACGCCTGCAGGTGCTCCATTGACACGAAGAAGGAACACTGGCGCTTGTCGTGTTCCGAGACAATCGGTGGCAGGGTGATAAATCACTAATTGCCACCATGGAAGTTGACCTCACGCAGGGGAGCCAATTAGTTTACATTATCCCCGATATTATGATGACTATTGGAGATTTTTGTAGGAATGTTCAAATCTCCATTCTAACTCGGGGCTATGATACATGGCACCATGGTGAGGCCAACTTACTCGTTACCCGAGGACTGATCGGAAGGCTGTCAAACACACCAAACGTGTCCTTTGCATATGAAGTCGCAGGAGTCACTGACTATCTAGCAAGTCACGGTGTTCATGCCCTCCCTGGACGACGGTACTCGACGGCACAGCTGTGTGGGATAAACTGGCTCCTGAAGCCCCCTCAACTCCTGCCTATCCTGACACCCACCGAAGTGTCCAGTACGACACTCCTAGATGGAAGGATCTCACTCAGCTTCAACCATCATGCCTCTATTCCTGACACCACTGAGGATGAGATTGTTGCCATCCTCACTCAAGAAGAGGCTCCAGATGAGACGACGGAGGACGTTTGGGACACCTTGGGCGAACCAAGCGGAAAATATGACTATTATGTCAAGTATTCTGCTCCTCCGTCCTTCTTCACGCCCTTTCCAACCACACCAACAGGATGGGACGATCTGGAAGATGACCTACCAGGACAGCAGCCTGCCATAACAGGATGCAAGCAGCCTCAGCATCTGGCTCCTCGAAAGGTGATGCCAGCTAAGAAGTTGCGACGCCGCTTTGCCCAACAACAGCCAGCGAACGGGCATCTTACGTGGCGACCCAAAGGACGGGAGAGCCAGCGTCCAACTTGCGGAACCCATGCAGGAGATACACGCCCAGGGGCCTCTGTACTCCGGTCCATGGAACCTCTGCAGGAAGGGACTGGTGACAACACCCACCTTCTAGCCACGTGGCGTCTGACCAACCAAGAAGGCAACTCTGATGCTGAACATGACCCAGATGAGTATTGTGAGTATTTGCAATATTATACTTGTTTGGGAAATACAGATGGAGAAACAGAACTCGTTGCCACTTTAGAAGAAGAAGACTGGGGTATGGAGTATCCCCAGCGGGCACCACCGGCACCACCTCAGCAAGCAAAGCCAACGGAGCGGCTTTGCTCCTCTTCCATTGTCTCCGAATACAGGCCCCCAGTGGAATCAACCATGGGCCCTGTTAACTACCCCCCAGCGGCGAGACCTACTGAGCCTGGTCCAAGCCAAGGACCAATCTTTGGCGACTACCAACCCAAGAATCTGAGGTTCAAAGCCAGGAATACCTCAGAATGGTGGAACCTCCCTTCTGCCCAGCAGCAATCAGGGGCTATCTTTGTTATGCCACCCCAGATTGGGCAATTCAGTGACGTCTTCATGCGTTGGGAGTCCATCACCAAAAATTCGGTGGCTTTACAGGGTTTCACAGATTCCCGAACAAAGACTGAATTCATTGAGAACTTGCTTGGGGAGTCTGAAAAGCTCGCCTGGATCCAGTGGAGGATGGCCTACCCCATGGAATACCAGCACCTGTTGGATCATGCAGATGGTGCTGACGGTACGCAGAACATCCTCTCACAGATTCGGCCCATATTCGCCCTGGAAGATCCCTACCAAGGCTCAACAACAATGCAAGAAGAAGCCTACAGGGATCTGGAACGGTTATCCTGCCAGAATTTACGGGATATCGTTCCTTTCCTTAATGACTATATGCAGGTAGCATCTCGGACTGGCCGGTTATTCACTGGCCCGGAGCTCTCAGAGAAACTCTGGTCAAAGATGCCTGGCTCTATTGGCAAGAAAATCAAAGCAGCATTTGAAGCCAAACACCCAGGTAATACCATCGGAGTTTATCCTCGAGTCCTATTTACTTACAAGTACCTGGAAGAAGCATGCAAGGAGGCAGCCTTTACCCGGGCCCTCAAGGATTTGTCGTTCTGTCACGACATTCCAATCCCGGGGTATTATCAGCGACCCCAACGAAAGGTTGGCGTTCGGCGGTCGACAACCTACAAAGGGAAGCCACATCCTTCGCATGCCCGCATCGAGAAGAAGAAGCACCTCATCCGCAACAGGAGGTGTAGATGCTTTCTCTGCGGAGAAGAAGGGCATTTTGCCCGAGAATGCCCCAATGAGCGACAGAATGTCAAGCGCGTCGCCATGTTCGAGCAGCTTGACCTTCCTGCCGATTGCGAAATTGTGTCCGTTCAAGAAGGCGATGACCCTAGCGATGCCATCTATAGCATTTCTGAAGGGGAGGAGGACACGGCAATCTTGCAGGAAGAAAAGATTTTCATGTTTCAGGAAGAAGACAGGACCTGGTGGATTGGCCCGACAGGAGGCTACCGCGCCATGGTCAAAGTTTCACAGCAACAGTACGAGTGTAGCCACACTTGGGAATTACATCAAGATGTGCCTGACGCTTACGAAAGATGCTCTTGCTGCCAGGCACCCTCCCAAAAGTGCTACCGTATGCACTGCCCAAGCTGTAAGCTGACAGTATGCGGCAGATGCAGCTGGTACTACTTCAGCAAAAGAGTTCCAGTGGCCCAGACATCCCTTCCAAGGTATGAGCCCAATGACTTACTACTTGAACAACAAAATTACATTTCTACTTGTGAAAGGGAAAAGCGGCAGCTGCAACAACAGCTCACTCTCGCCCGTGAAGAGAAGGAGGCCCTTCAACAACGCCTCCTCCTTGCCCAAGAGGAAAGCCATCACTGGCAACGTGAGTCTGAAAACTGGAGGCTGAAGCACAAAGAGCTCGAAAATACCACCATGGAGCTTGACCGCATGGTGCTCGAGCGAAGTGATTTGCAAAAGGAAATACAAAGGCTCCAATGGGAAAAAGGAGCACTAAAGCAGCAGGAGGATGAGCCAGCGGATACCGACGACCTTAACGTACTTCTCGTCGACACTACTCAGCGGCTCCTCTCAGCTGAAATGAGGGTGACAACACCACCCCGGCGGACGAAGAATATGCTCTACAACATTAAGGTGAAGTTCGATATTCCCCGTATTGTGCCATTTGAAGTCAATGCAATCCTCGACACAGGGGCTACAACCTGCTGCATTGACCAAGGAACGGCTCCTGCCAATGCCCTGGAGGACAACCCCTTCCTCGTGCATTTTAGTGGCATCAACTCCCGCACTTCGGCCAATAAAAAGCTTAAATTCGGCCGCATGATGATTGGGGAAAACGGCTTTCGGATCCCTTACACATATGCCTTCCCAATGAAGTTGGGGGAGGATATCCAGATGATCCTTGGCTGCAACTTCATCCGCGCCATGCAAGGCGGCGTCCGCATCGAAGGAAATACGGTTACGTTCTATAAAAACGTAACCACAATTCATACTCTCCCATCTGTACCGACTGCAGCAGCTATTGAAGAGCTGGATCTAGATGAGGATGAGTACATTCAAATACAAGAGCTAGTGCAGTATGCAACGGACCAACAGCCATCACGGAGCTTCACCAGCAGCGTTGGCTCCCTGCTTGAAGAACTCAAACGCCAGGGATACATTGGTGAGGACCCACTGAAATATTGGTCCAAGAACCAGGTGCTCTGCCACCTGGATATCAAAAACCCGGATTTCACTATCGAAGACCGGCCCTTAAGGCATATTACACCACAAGCCAAGGCTACGTATGCAAAGCATGTGAAAGCACTACTAAATCTTGGCCTTATTCGCCCCAGCAGAAGCCGGCATCGCACCACTGCAATCATTGTGAATTCCGGTACAACAGTTGATTCCCGAACGGGCCAGGAGATCAAAGGCAAGGAGCGGATGGTCTTCAACTATCGGCGCCTAAATGATCTCACCAACAAGGATCAGTACAGCCTGCCTGGGATCAACACCATCTTACGGAAGGTAAGCAGAAGCCACATTTACTCAAAATTTGATCTGAAATCAGGTTTTCATCAAGTGGCTATGCATCCTGCCTCCGTGGAATGGACGGCATTCTGGGTACCAGAAGGCCTCTATGAATGGCTCGTAATGCCATTTGGCCTGAAAAATGCACCCGCCGTATTCCAACGGAAGATGGACAGTTGCTTCAAGGGGACAGAAGACTTTATTGCAGTATACATTGATGACATTCTGGTCTTCTCCTCCTCTGAAGCGGAGCATGAACGACATCTGAGGGTCATGCTCCAGATCTGCCAAACCAATGGGCTAATCCTGAGCCCAACAAAGATGAAGATAGCAGTCTCGGAAGTAGAATTCTTGGGGGCAGTACTCGGCAATCAGCGAATCAAGCTGCAGCCCCACATTATCAAGAAGATTGCAAACTTCCAGGAACAGGAACTGACCACCATGAAAGGCCTCCGAGCCTGGCTCGGGATCTTGAATTACGCCCGAAGCTATATCCCTAATCTAGGGACTCTACTCGGGCCACTCTATGCAAAGACAAGTCCTACGGGAGAAAGGCGCTGGAACTCCCAAGATTGGGACTTAGTCGCAAAAATCAAGGCCTTGGTGCAAAAGCTGCCGGATCTCGAATTACCTCCAGAAGCCAGCTATATGATCCTTGAGACCGACGGCTGTATGACGGGATGGGGCGGAATTTGTAAATGGAAGCCCCAAAAGTATGACCCCAAGTCCATGGAGAAGGTATGTGCCTACGCTAGCGGCAGGTTCCATCCAATCAAATCCACCATTGATGCGGAACTCTATGCCGTCATGAATACGCTGGAAGCACTAAAGATTTACTACCTGGATAAGGCTGACTTGACTATTCGAACAGACTGTCAAGCAATCATAAGCTTCTTCAACAAGTCAGCTAACAACAAGCCTTCCCGCGTACGCTGGCTCGCCTTCACCGACTACATTACTGGCACGGGACTCGCCATCCAATTTGAACACATCAGCGGAGAGGATAACCAGCTGGCGGATACTCTCTCCCGCTTAATTACTTCACTTGTTATTTCAGGATGGCCTGCACCCGAAACTCTGGAAGGACTCAGCCTCGTAGCAACCCGGTTACAGGAGGCACACCAGACACCCTCTCAGAAGGCAAAGGAGGAACACTTGGCGGAAGCCCAAGCCTTGTGCTACAATATGAATCACAACTACAGCTCCTACAGAGCCTTCCAATGTCCCTCGATACCTACGACGCCATCAGGCGGCGGCTTCAACAGCTGGAATGACAAAGTGCCCAGGAAGCACTTACGGCTGTTCGACAGTTCCGGGACCTCCATGCCCTGAAGCTATCCGAACCCACAAAGCGCGCAGGACGCAAGACCACGGGCAACTTCTGGGCCCAGTGGCATCCTGTTGTAACCCAGATTGATGTCCAGCTTGAAACAGCAGTCAAACTCACAACTGACGCAGCCCAACGACTGCCTGCCTTCATGTTCTGAGCACAGCAGAAAGCCTGCGCAAGAAGAAAGCGGTAGCATTCGGCCCAACAATCCAGCCCAAAGGGTCCAAAGTTGCTTGGACCAGACAGTCCAAAGAATAACCAGCCCGGCCCAGTCCAAAGGAAATCGTATCCTGATGGTGTAAAGTAAAGTTACTTTTATAAAGTAGCTTTTAGAAAAGCCACTTTATAAAAGAGACTTTTGTAAAGTAACTTTAGACTTTTGTAAAGTAGCTTTAGGAAAGCTGCTTTTGAAAAGCAGCTTTAGCTTTTATAAAGTAGCTTTAGGAAAGCTGCTTTTGTAAAGGCAGATGCGATCTTATCGCATCTGCTAGGTGTAAGGCTTCCCTATAAAATGGGAAGCATATCATAGAACTGAATATAGAAGAATCACCGAAGAATTCTCTCTTCTGGGTTTTGAGTTCATCCTTTCTTCTAACTTCACACTTCCGCAACCCTTCCACCACCTATCAGAGCTTAGTTGCTCTCTTTCAATCTCTGAGCTTAGTTGCTCTTCTACAATCTGGTATCTGAGCTTAGTTGCTCTCTTCTACAATCTGGTATCAGAGCTTAGTTGCTCTCTTCTACAATCTGGTATCAGTAGTTGTAATACAAGCAGTAATAGTAGTTGTAGTAGTAGTTGTAAGAGAAGAAGTAGTAGTAGTAGTTGCTATAGTTGTTGGAGCAGTACTAGTAGTAGTAGTAGTAGCACTTGCAGCAGAAGTAGATGTAGAAGTTTTATTATTAGCAGCAATAGTAGTAGTAGTAGTAGATGTAGTAGTAGTAGTAGTAGTCGCAGCAATAGCAGTAGTTGTTGAAGTTGTAGTAGGAGCTATTGAAGTAGTAGTATTAGTATTAGTAGTTGCAGCAAGAGCAACAGTAGTAGGAATAGTAGTAGCAGTGGTATTAGCAATAGTAGTAGTTGTAGTAGTAGTTGTTGTAGTAGCACTAGTAGTAGAAGTAGCAGTGTTAGTAGTAGTAATTGTAGTAGTAGTGGTAGTAGTTGCTGTTGTAGAAGTAGTAGTAGTAGAAGCTATAGTAGTTGCTGCTGTAGAAGTAGTAGTAGTAGTTGCAGTAGTAGTATTAGTAGTAGTGGTAACTGCAGTAGTGATAGTAGTAGCAGTAGTACTAGTAGTAGCGATTGTAGTAGTAGTTGTTGTAGTAGTAGTAGTAGCAGCAATTGTAGTAGTAGTAGTTGTTGTAATAGTAGTTGTAGTTGTTGTAGTAGTGGTAGTAGCAGTAGCAGTAGTAGTAGTTGTTGTTGTTGTTGTAGTAGTAGCAGAAGCAGTACCGGTTGTAGCAGTAGTAGTTGTTGTATCAGTAGTAGTAGAAGTTGTATCAGTAGTATGTGTAGTAGAAGTAGTAGGAGTTGTAGTCTTTGAAGCAATAGTAGTAATTGCAGTTCTAATAGTAGTAGTCGTAGTTGTAGTAGAAGCAGAAGCAATAGCTGTAGTAGAAGTGGCAGTGGTCGTAGTAGTAATTATAGTAGTAGTGGTAGTAGTTGCTGCTATAGAAGCAGTAGTAGTTGCAGCAGTAATAGTATTAATAGTAGGGGTAGCAACAGTAATAGTAGTAGTAGCAGTAGCAACTATTGTAGTAGTAGCTATAGATGTAGTGGTAGGCCTACTACTAGCTATAGCTGTAGTGGTAGGAGTAGTTGTAGTAGTAGCAGTAGCAGTTGTCGTCGTCATAGTAGTAGTGCTTGTAGTAGTAGCTATTGCAGTAGCAGTAGTTGTTGTAATAGTTGTAGCAGTAATAGTAGCAGAAGGAGTATCATTAGTAGAAGTAGTAGTAGTAGAAGTAGTAGTAGTAGCAGTTGTAGCAGTAGTAGTAGCAATAGTAGTAGCACTTGCAGTAGTAGTAGTAGTAGTCGTCGTCGTCGTCGTAGTAGTAGTAGTAGTAGTAGTAGTAGTAGTAGTAGCCGTAGCAATAGTAGTAGTAGTAGTACTAGTAATAGTAGTAGTTGTAACAGTAGTAATAGCAGTAGCAGTAGCAGCAGCAGCAATAGTAGTAGCAGCACTAGTAGTAGTAGCAGTAATAGAAGTAGCCGCAGTTGTAGTACTAATAGTAGTAGTAACAGTTGTAATAGTAGTAGTAGTAGTAGTAGTAGTAGTAGCCGCAGTAGGAGTAGTAGAAGTAACAGTAGTAATAGTATTAGTACTAGCAGTCGTAGAAGTAGTTGAAGCAGTATTACTTATAGTTTTAGTAGAAGTTGCAGCAGCACTCGTGGCCGTGGTAGTAGTCACAACAATTGTCGTAGCAGTAGCAGTTACAATAATAGTAGCAGCATTAGTAATAGTAGTAGTAGTAGTAGCAGTTGCATTAGCGGTAGCAATAGCAGCAGTAGTACTAGTATTGGTAGAAGAGGAGGTAGTAGTAGTAGTAATAGTAAGAATAGTAATAGAAGTAGGTGTAGTAGTAGTAGTAGTAGTAGCAGTAGTTGAAATCATAGTAGTAGTATTAATTTTAGTATTAGTAGTAATCGTAGTAGTACTATTAGTAATAGTATTAGTTTTGGTAGGTGTATTACGAGTAGTAGTAGCAGCAGAAGTTGTATCTGTAGTAGCAGCAGATGTAGTAGCATTAGTAGTAGCAGTATTAGTACAACTACTACTATGACTCTTGCTGCAACTACTTCTATGACTACCAGTGCTGCTGCAACTTCTACTACTACTACCACTACTACTGCTAGTACTACTACTACTACTTCTATTATTACTGCCAATAGTACTACTAATGTTATTACTACTACTCCTACTTTGACTACTATTACTACAACCACTATTACTACTGCTGCTGCTGCTACTACTGCAACTGCTACTACTATTACTGCTACTACTGCTGCTAGCACTACGACTACAACTTCCACCGCTACTACTTCTACTACTACTACAACTGGACCTACAACTACTACAACAACTACTACTATCGAATATACGACTACTACTGCTACTATTGCTACTACTACAACAACTACTACTGCTACTACTACCTACTACTACTACTACAACAACTACTACTGCTACTACTACCTACTACTACTACTACATCTAGTACAACAACAACAACTACTACTACTACAACTGCTACTGCTGCTACTATTGCTACTAATGCCATTACAGTAGCTGCTACTGCATCTACTACTACAATTACTGTTACTACCACTACTACTACAATTCCTACTATTATTGTTACTACTCCTATTATTACTAATACTACTACTACTATTGCTGCTGCTACTTCTATTACTAGAACAACTGCTACTACTAC